>JAQMCX010000018.1:4862244-4902450 GCA_029814765.1 Acanthurus leucopareius | reverse complement strand
GTGTGTGTGTGTGTGTGTGTGTGTGTGTGTGTGTGTGTGTGTGTGTGTGTGTGTGTGTGTGTGTGTGTGTGTAAAAATGTCTGACCTCCTGTCGTAACCTCCTGTAGTGGTGTGGCCATTTTCTTCTTCTTGCTGAAGTTTTCTTTCACTGACTGGCGAACCAAAAGCCAGAAGGTTAAAGTGAACAGAAGCTGGAGAGAAGAAGAAATAAAAAAGATAGAAATGGAAAAAACAGACAATGAAAATGGCAAGCATTTATTCAGTTTTCTGAGTCTCTGGAGAGCTTAGAGAGAGATGTTTCCAAATAACAAAACTGTACTTCCTGTTTCTCTGCTGATAAGATCAGCACAACTTTTTGGGCATTTTACAGCAAATTTCAATTTTATATGGTGTTTACAAGTAATGATAGGTGAGCGAATTGAACTGAACTGAATCAATGCCTCATGGTAGACTTTTAAGAGCCAGGAGTTAATGATGAAAAGTTATGTTTAATGATAGTTATAATATTTTACAAGTCATTTTGTTAGCAAGTTTAACTTCATCATCTATTCACACTCATCTTACCATAGCCCCCAGTCGTAGACAGGGATACTGGGCCCTATGCAGTCCCAGTTGTCTGAGGCTCATGGTTCCCACAGTGGTGGGCAGTTCAGGCTGAAGATCCATGGCCCAGATGTACTGCAGACAGCACAATGCCAGGCCATAGAGCAAGATGAATGGAGAGCACAGTGTGGCTGCATGTCGTCTGCAAAAAGACAGAGCAAACTAAATCCAAATCAAAACCCTGAAAACACGCATCGTTTTGAAATAACTTTTAACTTGAGAAATATTTGATTAGTTAAAAAAGCCACTGACAATTAAAACTGTCACATTTTATGAGCATAACTTTGTTATTTGTAGTATTTTGTTTTCGATTTCTGGCTTGTTTTGTTGACATTAAAGGTGTTAGCAGTACCTGGCACGCAGTATCCATATGAGACAAGCCCACAACAGTAGCACAAATGTCAGCCAGCTGTGGTATGTGATGCTCCAAACCTGAACAACATTCAAACAGCACATGATCATTGGAAAATTCTCAATCTATAAGATCTACAATATGATGCACTCTTGGTATGTTGTTACCAACAAAGACACTAACAATACAGATAAAGGATGCCTAAATTATTTTGTGATTGTTACTTAAAAGTTCAGCAAAGTATACTATTAGTCTTAAGTCATTACCATCATGGCTATGAGTGCACAGACATAGCTTTGCTGCATGACCACCTTTCCCAGCAGAAAAAATGGATTTTCACTCTGTAGGCCAGTTGAAGTGTGACTTTTACCTGAGGAAATAACAGTCATCTCAGTATGCAAAACATTACATGGAATAAGAACAAACAAACTGAGGAAGATCATCAAGAGAAGAGTTTAAGGATATCATCATACAGGGGAAGCTATTTTGTCCACTGAAATTAAGCATAAATCTAGCTCATTCAACTTGGCTCTTATTTTTGTAGCTTTGTCCGTCACTTCAATTAGTTATGTAATCATTGTACAAAATTATAGCTGAGACATTGGAGCATAATAACATCGTTACAATAAATGTGATACATGTGATGAAACAGAAGCAGTCAGATGATCAGACATGTTGAAAACAAGCCAATATTTTAACCGAATTATCTAAACCACTTTATTTCAGAGGTCAAACTAAAAGTAATCACTCCCATGAAATGTTGCTAATACTCTCTCACTGAACAGAATAACTGTGCTAAACCAAATTAAGTAAATAACGAATCCTCCGCAAATGCTTGAGTTAGCCAATGAGTTCCACAAGGTTTGGTGCTTGGGTCAACTCTCTTCACCTTATAAATGCTTCCCCGAGGCAACATTATTAGACACCATCCGATTAACTTCCATTGTTATGAGATGATACCCAACTATAGTTATCCATAAAACCAGATTACAGTCATCAGTTGACTAAACTTCAAGCATATCTCATGGGTGTGAAGACTTGGATGAGTCATAATTTTCAATTAAACTCAGACAAAACTCAGATTATGGTACTTGGCCCTGAACAAAATAGAAACAAACTAGTTCATGCATTTGTCACTTCTAGACTGAACTGTTGCAATTCCTTATTATCCAGCTGCCCTAATAAATCTTTAAAGAATCTACAGTTTATTCAGAATGCAGCATCTTATGTACTAGCAAGAACTAAACTGAGATAATATATTTCCCCAATTCCAAATCCTTCTTCTCACCAACACAGCTCCTAATGGTCTGGCACCATCATAATTTTGGGACCTTATGGTACTCCGTGCTACATCCGTGTCTAGTTTTCTCCATTGTTTCTGAAGTGAAGTTACCTCAGGTTCAGAGGTCACTGATGATAAACTGAGTTTTTATGCACTCTTATGTTGCACCATGTACACTTTTTCATTCTGCCAGTAAAGAGCTTAAATCTTACTGATGACTGTGTGCGCCCTAATCTGAGCCCTCTGGTGATTGATATCTCAATCTAACAGTTTTTAAAGGGTCCATTCTTAACAGTTATACTGTTATCTTGAAAGAATTTAGGGAATTTTTTTAATGTTTCGATTAATTTTAAGATTTTAATCACTTACTTATTTGCATTCCTTGTTACTGCCTCTTACTGTTTCATATTTAGCATAGTGATTTGATTGTGTTTTATTACCATATGTATTGAACATCATTACTCCCTTGTAACTTGTAATGCCTTTCTAAAATTATTTAGATGTTAAAAGCTCAGAAATGATTGCTAACTTGCCTCATACAACAGCAGTGCATTAAATTTAATGGAATGTAATGTTAAATTTAAAAATGTCTAATGCTTGTACACCTTTTTATTGTTTTTTTGTTGTTGTTGTTGTTGTTTTTTTAATACCATACAGTATGATTGTAAGGGTCAGTGATTGCACCTATTTGACCACTACATTGTCAGACCATAATCCTATAAAGATTACTTGGAATGTGGATACTACACAACCAAAACCTTTTTATTTGGAGATTTAAATCTCTATCCCTAATGCTCACAGACCCGAATTAATCAGTTTTACGAGAGCTCATATGATTTAATAATGGAAACTAATATAAATTCTTCTTCTCATGCTTTTATATGGAAAGCCTTAAAAGCATATATGAGAGGTCAGATTCTTTCATATAGCTCCCACAAGGTGAAAGAAAAAAGACAACAGGAAAAATAAAAACAAAAAATCAAAATTAAAATGAAAACTGGAAAATTAGATTAGACACCTAGAGCGTGAACATGCTCATACCAAAAGTTAAGTGGTGCTTAACACTTTGACTTTAAGATTAGAAATTTATTGTCATTGTACAAAATACAACGAAATTCAGTGCACTTACATACTGGATTATAAAAACAAGGCAGCATAATAAATAAAGTCATCAAAAGACACTAAAATACACAAACAATAAATAGAAAACATCCATTCTAGTATGTCATTCATAAGGTGCAAGAGGTGCAAGTGCGGGTACAAGGTGATAAAGTGCAGTATTGCATGACATATGATTTATGGAGTGCCGAATTGTATGAGGTATGACCTCATATAAAAGGTATAAAAGTATTATGGATTGTAATTTTTCTGCTAAAGGGCTGAATGAACTGAAACAACCCAGAAAGTCCCTGTAAGTGTGTGTGTGTGAGCAGGTTCACACTCTGCTGTCATGCGGCTGCTCAGCATTCAAACACACACTTCAGCCTTTTCTGTCTGCACATTGTTCCAGTTCATTCTTCGAGACTTTCCTTCCTTTTCCCTTCAGTCCCAGCCCAGTTTAGGAAGTGTTATTAAGTCAGTGAGTCCTTTCTGTATTTTTTTTCCCAGAACCACCCTGGCTGTGAGAGGATGGGAGGAGGAGGAGGAGGAGGAGGGAGGGAGGAAGAGGAAGATAAACATCACATAGGAGGGTCGGAGGAGGGGAAAAGAATTGGGAGGGCGCAGTGTCCGACTTGTTCCACGGAGCAGCAAACCAGCAGGAAAAGGTAAGAATAAAACCAGGAGCTCATGCAAATAACCTGACGCGAAATCTGTGTCATTCATTTGACTAAATTAAGCAGCAAAACAGGCGATGAAAGGAAGCGTGTGAGGCTGTTTTCGCTGAGCGGGGACACGGAGGAGACGGCGCGGAGATGGGGTGAGCGTTACATAACGCCACACGTATACATGAAATATTACGGGTTTTTTCCTGCCTTTTTTCTAATTTTAGGAGATATTTTATCAACGTCGAGCCTTTTTTTTGATCCTAATGGTTCGCCGTTGATGGATAAGCGTGTGATGCTGTCGTGTTTTGTTTTTTTCAGCCTCATATTCATCATTAAGCCGTAAATATGCAGCCGCTGAGCGCCATTTGTCGCATTTTTTGCTTTTCCTGCCGTCGTCCGAGCAGAGAAAGACATCTTATCGCTCACATCAGACTCATCCATCCATCAGCCGGACTATTTTGGTATTATTTTCTCTTATTTTTGTGGCGTGTTGATGTTTTTGCAAGGGAGAAAACACAGATTTATGAGTAGAAATCAACGCTTAAACAGATCATGTATTATTTTCAGACGCTATGGATCGTTTTTATTTTAAAATTTGGTTCTAGTTGGAAAAAAAAAATGTCAATTTGACACGAATAGACAGGTTTTTTAAAAAAAAATAACCTCGTGATCGTCGAGCATCAGTCGGTGCCTCCTGCACGCGCGCTCCCGACAGCCAAAGCCACGGTCGCTGTCCTTCAGCACCACGTGAACGCGCGTGCATAGGGGAGGGAAAAGGAGGAGGGGGGTTTTGATTGACAGCAGCCTGAAGTGAGGATTAGAGAAATTTCCATTCTGAGGAGACATGTTAATGTTTGATGCTAATGGAAGCGGAGTGTGTGGACCAGCCTGTAGTTACACATCACAAACAAGGAGTTTGGTGCGACGACCTAAGTGTGTGTGTGTGTGTGTGTGTGTGTGTGTGTGTGTGTGTGTGTGTGTGTGTAAGTGTGTGTGTGTTTTGGGTGGAGTGAGTTGGTGAACTGGATTTATTTTTTCCTCAGTTTTATTGTTTCTTTGGCTCATTCAAATACACTTTTTCTAATATTTGACTGCTCTTGAATCCATCTCTCAGATAACTTCACATGTCTGTTGATCGTTTAACAGGAGTGATTGATAAATCTCTGGCCTGAAACTGAATGAGATGAGTTGTTGATATATTGATACATGCTCCTGCAGCTCAGCTCTGTAGGTGATTGTGCAGAAAGTTTCACGTTTCTAACTTTGCTGGTATTTTTGTTTTGGGTGATTAAAAACTGCAAATCAGCACCACCTGAGAAGATGGACAACATCAACCTTCATGCCATCATCTTCCTTCTTCATAAGGCTTTAATAGGAGGAACCTTCTTCTTGTATAGCCCTCACGTCCTCCTGAACCTCATTGGATTAGCCTTTGAGACGGAAGTAGCACTGAATTGAGGGCTGATTATTTCCATTTTCTCATTGATTACTTGCAATTTTTAAACACCTAAAACAAAAATATCACTTAAAACTTTCTGCATTATCACTCAAAGAGTTGAATCAATGCATATGAGAGCTTTATATATCATCTTCTTCCAGTCAGGACCATGAACTTATCAGTCATCCTGTGTGCAGAAACTTTCTAGGCTGATAACTTGTTTATGTTTCTTCTCCTGATCTGCTGGTTTTGACTCATGTTTTAAAGCTGCTGTCAGAGTCACAGTATCATCTGCTGATGATGTGCTGAAAACACGGCTTGTTGTGAGAACTCTCGAGCCTCCGGAAATATCCATTATCCAAGATCGGAGAGATTAGCATCATGAAGCATTGAACTAACAAGCTGTGTTTTGTCTGGAAATTCAAACTCGTGAGACAAACGGCAGGAAAAAACAGATCAGATGTGGAGGAAGGAAGGACAGTGTGAATTTGTTAGCTTGTGGCATAAAAGGCGTTTTTCTGTTATGACTCAGAGTTTCACCACCGAAAAACTTTTACACAGAAACAAGAGGCAGAGAGAGAGTTTTTGATGCTTTAAGACCTTTTTTGGTCTTTATATTAAAGTGACAGTCAAGATACATAGAGGAAAAAAAACATGGAAAAGCATCAAAGATCCAAAGCTACGATGAAACTGGGAAACTTTGTGCTTTAGAGGGTTTGAGTGTCGACTGTAAGGCCATATTTCCTTCATGGATTATGTATTTTTATAACGTTTTAATTCCCATCAAGTGTATTTTCAAAATAAAATGATATGAAGTTAAACTCATGGCTGCTTAGATGTCAAGAACATCACTGATTCAGACCGTCTTCTGTCGTTTCAGTGAGTCTCAGTCGAGGTCAGTGATGCTTCACCATCAGGACCAACCCATGAACTCCTACGGAGGGCAAGGAGGCTCCAGCCACGGCTCTCCCTCCTCCTCTTTGCGGAACAGGAAGTGCGACAAAGATGGAAACTTCAACTTCCTGCCGGGCAAAGATGATGGTTTCACAGGAGGAGGAGGAGGAGGAGACGAGAACCGAAACCAGGTGCGTCCTCGCAGCTTGGGCCCGCTGGGACGCGACCCGTCGAACTCCTCGCCGTCTGCCGGGTATCACTCCAACTCACTGATGTCACCGCGCTCCCGCCTGCCCTGCTGGAGCCCCCTGGAGCCCCTGCCTGAAATCGAGAGCGGGGATGACGGTTACGGCAGAGTGCCCCCTGATGGAGCGGAGGAAGGACGGATGGAGGAGGAGGTGAGGAGGGTGATGATGAGCCAGAACGAGGAGAAGCAAAAGGAGAGAAGCGAGCAGCAGAGGAGGAAGAGCAGCCTCGGTTTTAGAGGAAGGGAGGACGAGGAGGAAGAGCTGGATGATGACGAATGGGGCGACAGCGACTCGGATTCGGAGTTCAGCTACCGGTCCGGAGGCAGCATGTCCTCCCTAAACTTGGACAGCGGAGGCGAAGGGATGCTCATGGGAGGATGGGACCGCATCGGGGTCGGGGAACCGAAATCCAACCAGGAAAGCGACCAAACAGGAAACAGCGACAGAGCGCAAGCTGCAAGACACAGACGCTTCAGCCGCAAGTCGCTGACAGGAAGCAACCTGGAAAACCTTCAGGAGGAAGGAGCGGAGGAGCAAGAGGACGACGATCGGTCCTCAGACTCCGACGGCGAGCTGCCACAGCTGATGGACGCAGTGTGGACGCTGCGAGACCGCGAGCGCTTCAAAGCCCAGGAGATGGAGAAGCACCAGGTGCAGCTGACCATGTACCGCCGCCTGGCGCTGATCCGCTGGGTCCGGACCCTGCAGAGCCGCATCCAGGAGCAGCAGAACCGCCTGCAGTCCAGCTTCGACGTCATCCTCACGCAAAGGAAGGAGCTGCTGCGCATGGGCGCCACCGCCGCCATGGCCAACGCCGCGCCGGCTGCTGCTGTCAGCCAATCATAAAAAAGAGAGGGAGAGAAACTGAAACAGGAAGTGGTTTTTAAAACAGCACTTTTCTTCCGTTTGCATCCATCCTGAAGAAATTTTTCCTGGAAAAAAAGACAATTTCCCATCATCCTGTCTCACATTTTCACACCTCACACTTTATTTCTGATGTTATTGACGCAAAAACTTTCCCACCCAAAGCATCCATTAACAAAAACCAAGTGAAGACTGGACTTATCTGCTGTAGCTACTGAAATGTGTTGTTTCCATTGTACTGTGGTCAAAGCCATGAGATGATGATGATGCACTTTGTTGTAAGAATAATAACAATAATGTTCTTTGTGTGTAAACTGTTCTTCTTTGTCTTGACCTGTGCGTAAAAAAAAAAGCACCTGCTGTACCAAAAACAAACAAAAAAACAAACACTGGAAAATGATGATGTAGATTTTACAGCCAGAGATGATTTATACCCTGAGATCCTGTTGTATATATAGAGAGATATTAAGTAAATTAAAAGAATAAATAAAATGAATCTTATATATCTGAGCGTTTCAAACGTGTCCCTGTTTGTTTGCACATTCATAAAAACCGGAACTCATGAAATTTGAGTTTTTATGCTAAAAAAAAATTGTAATAGATTAATCTGAGGGGAAGTACAAAGAGTTAGCTGATAAAAAAAAAGGCTTTTAGAGCCCACAGCCTTCATTTCATTACAGATCAGCGTGTTTATTTTAAGGAGCAGGTTTATCAAAGCTCCCTCAGTGCAGATATGACCAAAGAGGGGCAGTTTTTTATCTTTTTTTTAGCTGTACTTGCTGTACCGGAGCCTCGGGGCAAATGACCTTTCAGCTAACAATTGCCTCTTTGTCAGCTGAACAAAGTTGGCTTGTATCTGCTCATCACACGGGGTTGGGGAAGTGTGTGTTCTGCGGGGAGTGTGATAGCCGTGTGAGGCTCAAGCGTCAATCTTTGTGGGCACGGCCGCTGCCGCCGCCGCCACCGCCGCCGCGGGCGCTCCGAGATCCTCTCACCTCTTTTCCGTGTGCGCGTATGCGTGTATGTTCACAGAGATACCGGCCGCGTCGCCACCCTTATAATCTCCACCCAGAGCGTTGTAGCGGTGGGGCCCCCGGGGAGCCTGTCAGTCTGCGCCCCGGGGCCCTGCGGGTCCTAACCGGCCGCGGTGAACAGACGTCGCGGTCCGGTTGCGCGCAGGAGAGCCAAACCCCGCGGCAAGTTTGGGATAATCCCCGGCTGTGCCTCCCAACTAACTCCCGTTTATTTTCTGAGCTTATCGCCTCTCCTGGACGCAGGCATCGCAGGGAAAGTCTGAGTCGATTTACATATTGATCCCTTGTTCGCTGGCGGAAGGTGGATGTCTGAGAGGCATGAGAGCGCGAGGATAACATGCTCTCACTATAGTAGAGACTTGTAAGCGACGTGCGAGCAGCCACGTCTAAAAAACAGGGCACCGAGGAGGAACAAACACGCCTTTTGACGGTGATTTGGTAAACCAGAAGCAGTGATTTCAGGGTGGTTAGGAGATGGGTTACAAATTCATCCAAGTCAGGCTCAAAAAAACAGAGAGATAAATGAGCTGCGGTGCAAAACAGCGGTTTTCTTCACGCAGAGAAAGTGGCAGCTGATCAGTTTGGCCCCAGGAAAGGGAATTTTTAGCGCAATAACAATGTTTGAGGTGATGTTTTGTAAAATTAACGATGGGATTCATATTGTTTAAGCCTATTTCTTCCTGCTTGTGAGAATTTTAAAAAAAATAACTCCTTAGAAAGAGTTTATAAGGAGGAATTTATTGTCTCATTGATTGTTTATTGATAATTTACCAATTGTTCATTTCTGTCACGCCTGATCGACTTTCAGATTGACATGGTTATGAAACATCCCTCATACCTGGCGAGTCATGATTATTAGCAAAAATAAAAAAGTTATTAACTCTGCAGCCATAAATTACAAGAAGCAAACACTAATAAAGATCTTTTTCTATTTTTAACTCAATAATCAAATGTCACTAAGTCATTTGTAGGCTATTAAATTAAACCCTAAATGGTCATTTCTACAACAAATTGCCAGGGCTAAAAATAGATTTTGAACCAAATGCTCTTTTAACTGCAAAGGTCAGAGGTCAAATGTGGCAATGATCAAACCTCACCGATAAAATTTAAGATTTAAAAAGACAAAGTTTCCACGCTGGAGGAGAACAAACATCACACAGCGATGCAGATTTTTCCCAAATTAGAAATGTGTTTGTATAAAAGGCTTATTACTGATCTATGAAGCATAACTGTTTATGAATCGACGATAAAATCCTTCTTTGGCCTGAAGTTCATTAAAGGGTGCGAGACGTCTCAATATTCAGCTGCGCAGGATTTGCACTCCTCGGTCTCGCTGCTGCAGGCGCTCTGAAAAACTGCGCACGTGTCAATGCGCTTTTGTGTTTCTCCGCAAACCTGCTGATTTAGTCAATAATCCCCCCCAAAAAAAAGGAAAAGGGAAAAAGTATGAAAAGGAAATAAATGTAATTGAATGGTTTTGTGTTGATGTGTTTTTTTGGAGCAGAGGTGAGCTCACCTGGGCCTCGTGGCACCCTGATGGCAACATGGAGTGTTTTTGAAACACTTGAACTTCTTCAACTCTAAAAAAAGAGTGAAACAACAAAATTTCTACGTTTTAAAGTCTGAAAATCATTAAAATGTTTTTTTTCTGCTGGGGTATTTTTAACAGACAGAAAATAACTAATAATTCCTCTTTTACACTGTTTTTAGATTAATTTTTAATCCAAAGTGTCAAAGGTTTTGTATGACATTCTCATATTTTTGAGATTTTTTTTATGCTCTAAATTTTCTCTAAAGCAGAAATATAACATTTCTTTTACATAAACATTCACCTGAATGAATCCTCAAGAGCATATAACCTGAAACTGAGAAAGAAGTCATTTGCCTTTGGACTGATTGGTAGAAATCAGGCTGCTTGTTCATTAAAACTGCACATTAATTCAGCACAGCAATAGTTCTAGTTTTTTCTAAGTTATTTTTAATATCCATTGTGACCTGAGGAAGGGAAAAAAGCAAAACACAAGAACCATTCATTCCTTATTTATTTTTATATTAAATCAGTGTTGAAAACTACACAAATATGAGACGCAATCTGAAACAAAATGAAAAATTCCTATGAAAAAATATTTAATAAAACTTTAACATCAGTTCTAAGCAAACAAACACGCTGGTGAAATGTTAAAACTTACATGTTCCAGTCTTTCCTCAAAAACAAATTATTCTACAAATGACGGAAATGACATCTTTGCCCTCTGATGTGATTAAATTTGGGTTTAATTGTACTGCACCAGAGTAGATACGTGTATTTTTACCCATCAATGAGAACAGCACAGCATACAGATACTGAACAAGCCCCTGAGAAAGTATTTTAATGTTATTTCATTGACTTTTTGACCCCAGATTGCCCGACAAGTGATCTGACTTGGCTGTTCCCAAAACACTGGAAAAAAAATAATTCAAAAATATATTAATGTTATCGCTGGAAATTCATTCAAATCCGCCATGAAATGTCCTTTTTTAAATACTTCATTGATGCACACACACACACACATTTCTGACCTAAACACAGAAGCTTCTTTGTGAGGACAACGGAGTTAAACAGTGTCCACTAGGGGGAGACACTCCATCACAGACACGCTCGAACGGGACTTTAACCTGCAGTTGTTTCCGTGTTTCGGCACCAGGGGGCAGCAGCGTGCGCATGGGTTGAGCATCCAGCAGTGGTGCAGCTAACGGGGGACCACCTGGGATCCATGACAGGATTCCCACTGGGAAAAAGTGTTTTTCACTACATGTTGAATGATTATAATGCAGAAGTTCCCAACCTGAGATCAGGGCTTAATAAATCACAGGAATCATGTATCATCAAAAATCAAAGGATGGTAAATTAGAAAAAAACAAACATATTTTTATCACATGAGACATGTTATTTTTTTTGTTTGGACAGAACTCTAATCTTTGCTTTATTTTTCTGTAGGAAATTATTTGAATAAAACAAATAACACAATTTAACTTAATTTTAAACTTGTCATTGCAATAAAAAAGGTTTGCAAGTGAACACGGCTTTATTTTGAAAGTTCCTGAGTCAAAACAGTGGTTGCACAGACTGATAAAAAGCTCAGGAATTGCTCTCTTACAGCCAACTTTCTTTTCCTCATTTAATTTATAAGAGTTAAACAAACGTTTTCTGTAAAATAAATTGATAAAGTGAAGAAGGGAAAGAAATGGATCATCAATTAAAAAAGCATTTTTTCATCATAGTCTTTTATTTATTCATAAGTCTTGCAGATCTAAGTGTCAACTTGCTTGATACACAAAAAGACAGAGAATTTTTTTTTTACAATCACTGAATTTTTTACATCTTGCATGAAACTACTTTCTTCAGGTTATCTCCTTTGTTTTATTTAAGTTTGCTTGAGAGGGACATCTAAAAAAACTGCAGGAAATTATAAATACTTGTCAAAATATAAAAAATCCCCCATGTTTTCTGAAAAGTTGGTCATATTATCTGAGTCATTTTCCTGAAAGTCTATTGTTGCGCCTCTATGAGCAACTTTATTTGTAGTTTTCATCTCTTAATTCCCCTTGATTGTCTTTAAGATTGTAAAAATCCGTCTTATTCCTCAGTGTGTGTCTGACAGATTTGTATTTTCTGTATCAGCCTGCTCAGCTTCTCAAAAGAGCTGTGACGTTCACACTGAGGGGAAAACACAAAACTTTACACATATTTCTGCAAGACTCCGATATATTTATTATCTTTGAGAGTTCACAGAATTTAAAATAAAGTTATGGAAGTTACATTCATCAAACATCACCGGGTTAAAAGTGATTTAACTTCATGATTCTGGGTAAACTTCACTCTCAACACATGAACAGGATGGGTTGTTTTTGGGCTGTTTAAAGTTATTAGTGTTGGGTTATTTACCTTCACAAAATACATTCTGGCTCCCAAACTAACATGTAATCATGTGTGTCCTTTGCAACTTTAAATAACAGTCACATACTTACTGACAGTTTTGAGCTTTTAGAGTCTTAAAACAACAATAAGTCACTTTTTTTGACCCTGTTTGGATAAATAACCCAACAATATTGTCAAAAATAACACTGTAACAAGACATCCCATTAGCACTGTGTGTAGTTTAATTAAAATTTTCTCTCTACTGTAATGATATCAGTCCTTTTTATATGTCGGTCGTGGTCGTGTGAAGGTTTAACTCTTCCTTTCTGTCTACAGCAGCTTCAGACCGTCACATCACTCCGTCCCACCAAATAAAAAAAGTCCTTTCACATTAAGATTCCTCGGGACAAAAATCTGTGGAGGTCTGCGCTCTTGCGTTTGGACGCCCTTGACATGAAAAAAAAAAAAAAAAAGAAAAGTTTGGGAATCCCTGCCGCAGCCTGAGCTCTCTCGCTGTTGTGTGCAGCCTTCTTTTTTTTTTTTTTTTTTTCCGAACCCAGACATACGTATATAAACCTATCATACTCTCTCACTCCCCTTCTTCCCTCTGCCTGATGTAGTGTGACAGTGTGTTCGCCCGCAGCACTCTGCTGGCGTGGAAACAATCAGCTTTGACAGAAAGGGGGTGGTGGCGGTGGGGAGGGAGGGAGGGAGGGAGGGAGGTAGAGGAGTAGGGAGGGATGAAGGGAGTAGGAGGGGTGAGGGAGGGGTGAGGGAGGGTGGAGTGGGGGAGGCTGCGGCCCGAGGCCTGCGTATGATGAACTGGATAGAAAGACCTGTCGTCAGAAGAGAAACAACACAACACACAGATAGATAGATAGATAGATAGATAGATAGATAGATAGATAGATAGATAGATAGATAGATAGATATCTTTATGTAAATGTTGGTACAGTTTTGCTTTGATTTATTACAACAATCAAGCAACTATTTTGGCTTAAACTCTCCTCCCCGTTCAAAAAAACTAAAATAAAATAATGTAGTTTGAAGAGAAAAGAGAAACTCTTCATAAATGTCTCATTGTTTTTAACTATTAATCATCATTTTTGCATCATTTCACTCATTCCTGCAGAGCCCAAGGACTGAATTAAATAATTTACAGTCATATCAACAACAGATTTATAAAATCAGATTGTTTTTAAGGCTCATTGTGCTCTAAATTAGCTTAATCTGACCTGACTTGAAGCTTAAATTGAGAACTAAAGACCAGCTAAACATCATCAAAACTTTAATTGACAAAGAAGACAAAAAAACAGGTCAAACTCTCCTTTAAAATGTGAACATTTTATCAACCAAAACATCTAATAACGTGCTTTAACAACCTGTTGACTGAATCAGAAAACCACGCAGCGTTCGAGGCCTTCGTGACCCCGGTGTTAGTCACCCACTTGACTCTCTTGACTAATTCAGTTAAAGCAATCAGCTCCATTATGAGGGCCCCTCTCAAGACGCTCCATCATGTCAATGTTTGACTTGTGTGTGTGTGTTTGTATGTGTGTGTGAGGAGAGGAGGAGGTGGAGGAGGAGGAGGAGGAGGAGGAGGAGTGTGTGCTGATGGTTCAGCTGCCTCGCCTGCTCTAACCAGCTAATAAATATGAAAACAGCAGGTTAAAACTTTTTTATTCGTCCCGTGCCTGAATGGATTATAGCTTTCTATGGAGTCCCGTGAAAAATCCCCCAAACCTCATAATGCCCGATGTTGTCCCATAAAACTGTGTTGGACAAAAGACGGAGAAAAGGGGGCTTTTTCACGCATAAGGGGTTTTCTCAAGAGCACATTGAGGGGAGCCCCGGCCTCGGACCCGCCCATAGATTATCTGGCTGTCGGTGAAAGCACGGCTGGGAGCGGCAGGTGCGTGTGCCGGGCGTGGGGGGTCACGAAGGGAGGGGTGGGGGGGGGACCCCGGTGACCATGCAGAGGGTGGTGAACTATGGAGAATGCTAACGCAGCTGCCGGCAGGAATGTTTGCAGATTGTCACTTCCATTTAACTTGCTCTTTTTCTTTGGATGGAGATGGAGCCGGTCTCCCAGGTTTTGCTCCCCCCACCTCCCCTCCTCCCCCCTTCCTCGCCTCCCCACTTCCAAGCCCCACAGAGATAGGGCTAAACGGTGACACCCCGTCCTCAAAAGCGACAAGCGGCGCGGGTCGTCCCCGCCTCAGCGCCGTGAAATCGTGGATTAAAGTGATAAGCAGCGAGAACGATACAGATCCCCACATTTTTTGAGGGAGTTTTATGGGACTAAATGGACGCCAAGTAACTCATAAGGCAGGGTTAACACACTCTTAACTCCGTCTCCCTTCAGTCCCCAGAGGCGTCTTTCATACAGGTTATTGGATTTCAGGTTTTTGTTTTTTTTTTCCCAAGCCCAGACATCAACATATGGTGGTTGGTAGATGAAGCTGAAGCCGTTTAATAATGCAGCTCATGAATTTATCACCTCAACTTTGCCAAAAATTAATCAAATAACACAAAGGATTTCAAATTGTGCATCTCTTAAATTCACAAACTAATCTTTTGTCTTGTGGCCTCTCGCGGTAGCATCACCTCTTATCTCAATTTTCATGCATTCAAAAAATAAAGTCTGTGCTTTATTACCAGGATTCATTTATCGAAGGAGATAGACATCCGTCATATTGACCCATGTAGGCTGTGTCTTTGGCTGGAAATGGCTTTACCTTGGTGCTCTAATCTCCACCGTTCAAACTGTGTCCCCTTTTCCAAACTGTGGCCCGAGGCTGTGTGTGGGTCCGCGACATAATCCCCCTCAAAACTCTGCACTCCCTGTTATTCCACTGGGGTTTGGCAAAAAAAAAAAAAAAGTGCTACATGTCAGAGCGGTGCAACGCTGCTTTTTCACACCATCTTCTGGCAAAAAGGGATTAATGTCCCCACCATTATGAATAATGAGAATGAATAACAAACAGCCGTCTGTTTATCCCACACGATTAAATAAAGGAAAGAGTGTCCTTGTGCTTTTTTTTTTCCCCCCTAATCGAGCGGTTATGGAGGTGACACACAAACAACAGAATGGGATAAATCGGCGAGTTAAGTCACCATCTGATGCTGTAAGACAAAATATTGGCATGGGATCCGTCCCGTTATAAATATGTAAACAGAGAAATTTAGATCTTGTATGTTTTTGTGTGTAGAAACTAAAAAGAATAAGAATTACGCCACAAAAATTTGAAAAGTTAGCCTGATAACAATCAACAGACATGACTGATGACGCCGAGGTTATGTCCACTGTATTAATAAATAAATTGTAGTTTTTGTTACGTTTAGTCATTTGAAAGGTGAGAGTTACAGATTGCTATTAAAATATAAAAATGGTGGCCGTTTTATAAGTTTTTTCCGATATTTTTAGACTTTATTTGTGTCAAGCACTAAAATTGAGTTAGTAGAGATAGTGTGTAAATAGTTTTAAGACACCATGAATAAAATCCAAATAGCAAACTATATAAACAAAATGGGAACATACAAAAAATATAAATAAATGGATGATAAAGATATTTGTTTTTTTATCTAAAAGGAGCACAGGGGGCACTGGGGGACGTCAGTGGCTCTAAAAATCCTTGTTACTCCCCTGTTCATATGCATTAAAAACATCCTGTGTACAAAAACAGACTGGTTAAATTCCAATAAATTTAGAGAGTTTTACTTCTACAACATTATGGCACTGCGGTTGAATAGTCTTTTGTGCTTAGAAAGGTTCCTAACTGAGTGAAATGGCCCAGAAGTATTTACATGGCAGCCATGATAACAGCTGGTTGAATCCTCTAAATGCTGTGAAAAGGTGCCTCAGTGCTTCCTTTCTTATCTCCTTTAACACAGGATTCATTCACCCCACCATCGCTTGCAGCAGTCACATTTAAAAGGTTATACAATTTAATGATCAACGCTAGAAGGTAGCCGTAATTTTACGAAACTATTGTGAGATTTGGGCGCATTATTTCCTCATTGTGCACTTTAAACAAACTAATTATGTCTTTGAGGACAAAAAAATGCTTGGTTAGTTCGGAGAAAGATACTAGTTTTAGCTAAATGATCACTTTCATGGGATCTTTCACAGGTTTTGGGTTAGCAGCAAGATACAACCCCATTTAGCATAGTTTCGTAGCTGCAGCTAAAATCTAATGTTAGCTAACAATAGCTAAAGTTAGCTAACTTAAGACAGATAGCATAGTGCTGTTTTACTAGCACTTCTCAGTTAACTACTTGACTTTTTGACTTTTCTTAACTGTTAAACTACATATATGCTACACATTTTAGCATGTAGCCTCTCTCATTGCCAGATCACCTGCTGCTCGATAAGCTACGTAGTAAGGCTACGTAGTTTTGGATTAAAACCACCGGTCTATATGGCTGCCTTTTCACTTTTCAAACACTCTGACTCATTCAACAAGGATCAAAATTTGACCATACAGTTACTAACGAGTCTCAAATACCTTGACAATGATATGTTGCATTTTCTCCTCTTTTTGCTCTTTTTTTTCCAACAATTATTTAATCATAACTGAACTCACGTAGGACACTTTTGATGACAAGTGTTGACAAAATTTCTCTTCCTCTGCATCTTGTTTAGATGTTTTTTTCTGTATAATAAACAAAAATAATTCCCATTAGAGCCTCCTTTCTCCATTTTGATCAGTATTTCAAAACATGCATTTGATTATAAGTCTATATTTCCTAAATGGACTAAGCCACGGGGAAATGGTGTCATTGCATGTGGCAGAAATTATTGCTAATCAATGTGACAAAATCACATAAAAAGTGAGCAATAAAGAGCATTGTTGGACCTAAGTGTTGACAAACTAACCCGTCTGTAACTCCTTCACATCCCATCTGACCTCAACATTTCTCTTCTTCGCATCTTTCCCTCCTTTTCTCTCAGTATTTTCCAACCCACACTGGATCATAAACTCCGTATCCACAGCTGCCAAAACGGACAATGCGGCTGGGAACAAGAATATGAAAATGAAATATGAAACAGTGGTGTGATAAACTGGTAGATAATCATCTTTTCATTAAACTTTCATCCCCAGTGACTTAAATATTCAAGAGCCCAATTACAGAGCTTGTATCTCTCTCTCTCTCCCTCCCTCACTCTCGCTTTTCTTAACAAGAGCAGTCATGGGAGGGGAGGGGGGTGAGGAGGGGGGAGTCAGAGAGAGAGAGAGAGAGGGGTGAGTGGCTTAAGGGTTGAGTGAGAGCATCATTATGGTGCGGTCACACAGGGGGGAGATGGAGATGACCCGTCGTCTCCCTTTGTGGACGAGGAGCAGCGGGCCCCGACGCCGTGCCTGTCCAAATACTTGGGATAAAAAAAAAAAAAAAAGAGGAGGAATCGGGATGGAAAGGAAGCAGATAGATGTGTGCGGAGGGTGCAGCCATGCAGGTCTGACGGGATCAGGATGGAGGGATCGGATGGGTGGATGGATGGTGGGAGACGGAGAAAGAGACAGACGAGCAGACAGACGAGCAGAGAGAGCAGTATAGATTTTCCAAGCAGATAGTGGAAAGATGTGAGCATCCTGATGAGTGCCACAAACAGGGCGCATGACTCTCTTGTCTGCCTGTTTCTGTGTGTGTGTGTGTGTGTGTGTGTGTGTAGAGAGAGAGTGTGTGTGTGTGTGTGTGTGTGTGTAGAGTGTGTGTCAGTGTATTAGCAGTCAGAGCACTGAAGCCCACGGGCGATTCCTGTGTGTGCTTGCGATAAAGGGAAAAAGGGAGGAAGTATAACGGGGGAAGCGGGGCGTGGAGGAGGGCTGGGGTGGGTGAGGGGTGGGTGAGAGGAGAGATGAGGAAGTTGGTTGGTGGGGGGGGAGGAGGGGAGGAGAGAGAGAGGGGGGGGGGAGTGTATGTAGAGAGAGAGAGAGAGAGAGAGTGAGAGAGTGAGAGAAAAAAGAAGAGAGAGGAAAGAGCATCCAGCAGAGCAGGGAGCTTCCTCTGTTGCTGTCAAAGCCTCTGGATCATGTCCCCATTGGTCTTTCTCTTTCACACACACACACACACACACACACACACACACACACACACACACACACACACACACACACACACGTTCCCTCACCCAATTGCTCTCTTCTCCCTCAAACCAACCCCTCTCCTCCCTCCCTCCCTCTCATGAAAAGAGTGTCTTGGCAGGGTAATTAAGAATGGCCTCTAAACACAGGAGTATGGCAGGAACGCTCCAGATGAAAGTAAATGATTAAAATAATTACAGGCTGAGAGCTGACGAGCCGGAGTGTGGGGTGGCCGCCGGACATTTGTCGGTAATTAGATAATTAATCTGAATGCAAATGATGAGCCCTAACGAAGCAGTCAAGCTGAACCAGCGACAACTGCCGTGAGTGAAATGTGAAGGGGGGGAGGAAAGAAAAAGAGAGGAAAAAGCAGAAGAGAGAGGGTGGAATGAAAAAAGAAAAAAACCTCCAACATGAATATGAGTGCAAAATATCCAAACTACCCCCCCTTAACGGCCCCCCCCTCCCGAAAAAAATCAGCATGAACAGACTCAAAAAGCGAAAGAAGCAGTGGCAGCGGCAGCATTGTAAATCAATAACCGTTCCTGGCAGATGCAGCTCACAAAACAGCCTCCTGCTTCACTCTGTTTGTAACTTTCAGTCGCAGCGACACGAGCGAGCAGACGTGAACACCTTGTTAAAAATATACAAAAAGGAGCCACCATGTGTTGTGCTGTGCAAAAAAAAAAATAAAAGAAGAAGTCTCCTCTCCCAGGGAGCTGAAATGCCAAATGAAGGATATGAACATGAAATGGCACCTGAGGAAGAAACGGAGCACGCTTTGCACTCCCTAAAATGCGTGAGCAAATTGTGGATTTACCCGCTCGCTGCTACACACTCAAACACACACACACACACACACACACACACACATAGTCATTATCTCTCTATGTCTCTTTCTCACCCACAAATGCTATCAGCAGGTTGTAGCGCTCTCAGCAGATGTAAATAACCAACTTCATAGCTTATTCAGGCAGGTTTTTTCTTTTTTTTTTTTCATGGTTTGTATAACAGGTGTGGATATACTCGTCAGCATCCCGACTGCACTTCAGTTTTAAATAAAGATCTGCTGGGTTCATTTGTCACAATTTTTCACCTAATGCACAGTTATATTGCTGTAAAAGATGTGGCAGTTCTCTCTCTCTCTGTGCTTTTACAGCTTTAAATAATAAATAAAAGCTAAAAGTGTCTTGGCTCGTACAGTATTATATAAGAGATTTACTGAATACAATCTAAGTAGGCTAAACTTAAACACAGAGTCGAACCAAGGGTCTCCCAAATCTTGTATTCGGACAGTTATGACTCTTTTTTAACAGTATTAGAAGACTGGAAGCACAAAATCATATCACTTATTACTAAATAGAGAAGTATTGTATGTTTTTGTTTGCTGAAATTCTCAAAAAAACTGTGAAAAATGAATAAAACTGCCTTTTTTTTAGCTTTTCAGGAAGGATAAACACCAGTCTTGTACACGTTTTGGTGTTTTAATGATGGTGGTGGAGAATGTTGTCTGAGACATTAGTTCAAATCTCCCATAAATATAAGAGCTGATTAGAAATGAGTTACTAAGTAGCACGATTCACATCATTTCATATTCATTTAATGATTCAGTGACCTCTGTTGTCCTGCATAAAGGCATCTGTATTTGTTTACACCATTTGTTTATACCCACAATTACTCAAGTTTGCCTTTATTTGTCACTTGTCTGCATATCAGCTGCAAAATCCATTTATTTATTGTCATCTAAAGTCAAACAAATCCACGGTTTATTTCAGAAACTGCATAGTAAAGAGGCAGGCATGAGGTTTAATAACGCCCCCCTTGTTAGCGCAAATTATGCAACACATCCACTCACACCTTTAAGAGACTCTGGAGGAAAATGTTTTACCTGTCCACCATCCTCATTAAATCCAGACAAATCGCCCACTCATTCATTCAGTCTGCCTCATCATAATCTCCAGAGACCGGCGCTGTGCATAGGAATGTGTTGTTAGCCTGCATGCTTGGCTGGTACCTTATTAAGCTCAGTTCAGGTTAACATTATCAGTAGGACGTGCTGTCGAGAGTTCTGCCTTAAATGATGCTGAGCCAAGCTTGAGATTTAAATACTGCAAATGGGTTTTTGTCTCATTAAAGTGTCATTACTACAACAAATTATTAACAACATAAGCCATGGTTGCAGAATAAACAACACCTGCAGAATACAGTGTTGATTTAAAGAACCTCTAAGTTTACTGACGATTGTTGTGATTTGATTGGTTGAGTATTTATTACATTTACAAGCAAGTGATAATAAAAAGATTTAATTTTGTTTTAAGAAATAACAGATGTAGCACAACTTGAATAATGAAAGAACAGTATTGACGGGTGCTGCTGGGATTTTATGTTGCTTAAATGTGGATGTATAACATTATTAAAGGGTGGTTATAGACATTTGAACAGCTGCACAGTCATAGTTTTTCAGTGATTCAAATATTATAACCATTGAAGAAAACAAAAATGTCCATTCTGTTGAATTCAATTTATCCTAATAGAAAAAAAATTCTATTAAAGCTTTCAGATGCTCTCGTTCCCACAAATAATGTTTTAAATAACTTAATTACAATCCACATTAAGCTGTCATGTAATTTCCCCGTGTGTCTTGTGCACAATCAACCAGATTGAAACTATGAGGTCAAATAAAACAACCAAAGCAGCTTCAAAACAAACTTAGAAAATGCAGTTTTGTTAAGTTTGGCCCAAATAAACCGGATGATCACAGGAAACAAAATCAGTGTAGATATTTCAAACAAAATACAGAACATGCTTCAGGTTTTACTGGTCATTTTGACATTAACAAAACACTCACATGTGTTATACCACCATATAATGACCAAAAACAACCACACTAAGAGCATTTAAACGTACAAAACATATAAAAATCCTAAGAATCCAAATGTACAATATGTAGAGCTGGAGCTTAAATGCACAAAGATAATTTTGATCTCCCAGAGTCAGTGTTTTTGTTGAGCATGTCAGGGATGAAATGTAACATGCTTTCATTTCTACAGTCACAATATTTTACTCCACGACCAACTCAAACACCTCTGCCGCCTCAAACTCTGCGTTCATCTCGGCAGCCATCGCGTCCAGCTCTGAAGCGTCTATCTGCTGGACCTTCTTCCTCCTCCTCTTCTCCTTCACCACGGCCACTCCGGGGATGTTTGTGTCCGGCTCGGGGAAAGCTGAACCACAGTCATCCGCCTCAAGCAAAGACGTGAATGAGTTCAGACCAGATAAGGATCCAGAAACCTCCAAACCTGTCTTGGTTTGCTCGACTCTCCGCACCACCTCGGGGGTTTTTAGCTTCTCAAAGCCGAACATGGTCTCACGGCTGTCGGGGCTGTTGAGGGATTTGTCGCTGAGCCTGCTGTAGGACCGGCGCACTTTCTGCGACCACACCGCGTCCTCTGGATCCACTGCCGGCTGTTGGGGACGAGAAGGAGCCGGCGGTGATGAAGGGAGGATCGGTGAGGGCATGGTGGCCTTCTTCTTTTTGGCCGAGGAGGAGCCCCCACGGCTCGGTGACGGACCCGGGATGGAGACACTCGGCTTCTTCTTCTGCTGGCTGCTTTCTGACCCCGACCGCCTCGGCGTGTTCTCCTTGTTGTGCTCGGACGGTGCGACGGTTTTCCTGGGTGCTATTTTCCTCACAACGATGGATCGTTTAACAGCAACGGAGGGCAACGCCATTTTGTTGTCAGTTTTTGCGTTAGCCTGCGGGGAAGAACTCAACCGCGCCGACCGTCTTCGTTGCCCACCGTTTAGGTTATTAAGTTCCGCCATTGTGCTTTCAAACTTCCCTTCGTTCTTTTCTTGGTGAAATATCCGATTCTTAATAGATTTACTGTGCAATCAAAACTGCATGTAATATCACAACACCGGAGACACGACAACAACAGTCCGCTCAAATTGCCCGCCCGAGTCGCGTGGAATCTACGACAGAACGTCTTCCGGTGACGACAACAGTGTGCGCCATCTATCTTAAACTTTTGCTGTGTAATCTACACAGCGAGGCTAGGATACGTCCGCTATATCAGATTTTTTTCTCTAAATCCGTGAATAAATATCTATTATAAAGAATGGAATATTTAATTGGGATTCAAGGACCCGATTTCGTCCTGGTCGCCGCGGATAATGTAGCAGCCAGCAGCATCATTCAGATGAAACATGGTATGACAACGCGTTAGCTTAGCTTTAGCCATTGAGCCGGGTGATTTAGCCCCTTAAACCTAGTTTTATAGTTCTTGGTGACATGAAAACCGGCTTGTGTCAGGGATAAATTTAGCCTAATGCATTGCTTTTTTTCTATATTAGTATGCAACTTTAACAGTAACCACAATCTCTTAATGTGACGAGTGAATGTGCAATCAAAGCTAAACGTCACAGTTTGCTAACATATTTTAGAATAAGTTTAATGAATAAATATTGCTCCTTCTGTTTTATTCATTCTTAAAACATTTGTTCAACTTATGACTGATGAAAGTATTTATGAAGTAGTTGTAATGTGTTGCTGTGAGTTAGAATTTTTGTAATTAAAACTCAAGTTAGCAAAGTTAGCTTAACGCTGACCAAGCAGGCTTCTGAGTGAAAGTGAAAGTACTTGCTGATTTAACCTTACTCATTCTGGTATTCAGTAAATAGCATTTAAAATAACTTATGAACACAAAGACAAAAATTAAATTCTGTTGTTTGTGTTTTAGACTATGACAAGATGTTCAAACTCAGTGAGAAGATTTTGCTGCTGTGTGTCGGGGAAGCTGGAGACACAGTACAGTTTGCAGAGTACATCCAGAAGAATGTTCAGCTCTACAAGATGAGAAACGGTAAGATTTCAAGCGATGACAAACATTGATGAAGATGTCATTGGAAAGCAAACTGTATTGGCTGAGGATACACACACCTAAAACTCTGATAACCTTTCCCTCTAATTTCCATTAGGTTATGAGCTCAGTCCATCCGCAGCAGCAAACTTCACACGGAAGAACCTTGCAGAATACCTTCGGAGCAGGGTAACAATCATGACACACACATAACACTTAGCCTTGTACAACACAGTCAATGACAGAAGGTATACGTTACATTTATCAATGTTAAGTTGCCTGTTAGACCAGCTTTGTGGGCATAGCAAAGACTAACTGCAGTATATTTACATCAGAACTGTTAGTCACTCTGTTACATTGAGCTGAAGTATGACAGCTCAAACTCTGAACTGATAAAGTCAGATAGGTGTCATGTGACAGTACAGCTAAAATCTCTTGGCTCTTGCTTGTGTTCACACTAACTATTGAGATTTAACTGTCTTGGTTTGTAATCATACCCAAACTTATATCATTCTATCTAACTTAGCGAATACACAGTGGCTTTTAAAAATATTGAACAACTAAGCTTTCCTAGCTACAGCAATAACGGACCAATTAAAAAAGTTCAGGAAACTTTGTTTGAATGTTATATTTGCAGACACATCTATTCGAAGTTTAATTTTTTATTTGTCTGTATGTTAGACGTTTGTCCCTGTTGGCACCAGCCTTGTCTAATTGCTACGGTCTTGTACTCTCAGCTATATTAACAGTTATCCGTGTGATTGTGAGAATTGTTTTTATGCCCTGGAGAAACTTTGCCTGTTTAAGTGAATAACTTGATGAAAGATGTGACTATAATCATGATAATTGTTTGAGCTGAGAGTCACAATTGCTTGTTGTAACTCACAGTTCTCACACCAGATATTCATTTAAAGTTCTAGCTCTGAATTTTTGATCAAGAGTATAAGTTAGTGGGAGCACAGTCAGTTGATATGCACATATTTATTAAGAAAGCTGAAATTAATATGCGCAAAGATTCAAGATGGAGAAAAAAAAGCAAGAATAATAGAATGTGTAAAAAAACAAACACATTTTAAGTTAACTTTTTTACAACAGCTTTACCAAAACTATCTAAAAGGCAAAGCAATGAAACACATTTAGCTGTAGAACAATTTTCATACTACTCTACTGTCAGATATGATTGTGTGAAATTGAAAATTTTCTTTGAAAGTAAGACCACACATTGTTAGTCACAGTTAACAAGCTGAACAGCCTTGTGGTGTCTTCATTAATGTAAATTTAACTAGCAAAGGTGCCCCATCAGCTGCATTTAGTGTTTCTACATATTCTTCCCCTCATCTGTCCTTTACACCCCTGGTACCTTTTTTTTTACCTGTACGCCTGAAAAGTTTTTTTTTTTTTCAACTCTCTGCAAAGACTTTTAACATCAGTATCTTTGTACATTTTTTCAGCAGCCAATTAATCTTTGTACCAGTGGTCATCTACTGATTTAAGAGTATTCATTGTGGAGTAATGAGGGAGCATACCTATAAATATTTTAATTTCTATTTTAACTTAATTACATTCCTCTGTTAGCATTTGCAATCTCCTTTTGCTTTAGGGAATAAATGATAGAATCACAAATTAATTCCCATAAGTTAAAGTAAAACTTGCTTCAGATGGCAGGTACAGTCACCATATGTGGTAGGTTACTCGTTCATATCAAAAATGGATTTAATTTTTTTACTTAAATTGGCTCCTTTTTCGCCTAAAAAAGTAGATTAAAATGTTAAACACACGAGAGATTTTGTTTGTCATGATGTTGTGACACTGCTGTAATGTAGTTTTTACTCTGAAGTTCAGGTGGCAATTAAGTCTCCCTTGCAAATACTTGCGTCAGTGTTGTTATTACCTTGAGATGTCTGGGCTGAACAAATAGATGCATTTTGACAGAGCCAGGTACATTTGTCAGCTTGTTGTGAGTGATGACGGAGGTTTGTCCCTCTGAGACTTCTTAAAAACACCTGAGCCTGCAGCATACCCCTCCCCATTCCCCAGCTGTTGCTCTTGGCATATATTACCAGAAACTACAGTGATTTTGACCTTCAACACAGAACTTTAGACCAAACAATACTGTCTAAAAAACATGTAAAGGTGCAGATTTTTTCCCCATTACTAACATTAGCTTGGATTTACAACCAGACAAGTTGACTAGATAATTTATCTGTCTGCTTGTTTGTGAGCTGGCTTGTTTATTTATGCTGAACACGTCTTGAAAAATGCAGTGCTTTTTCAAATTATTATGTTTGTCCTTGAGGTCTTGCAGAGACCCGAGAGCCTCACAAAAGAAAAATACAGTCTTATACTTTGCAGTACAAAGGAAACACACAAGCAAGAACTAGAATGAGGTGAATTTTGGCTGTTTACTAAAACAAGTTTAGAGGGTTTTAATAACACTCCACTTATTCTATACTTCAATGTTGCTGTATGGGCAGCATAGTTCAGTCACACCACCGGTCGTTAAACAGAGTATTGAACATATTTATTTGGTACAATTGATTGAATTAGTTTGGTAACCTAGTTGAGTGACCAATGTTCTCTCATTGCTACTTACTAAATCAAATTAATCTTATTCATATTGTTTAGAATCACACATTTTTGACAATATGTACAACAGATAAGTTTCCGGTCATTGACCAGTCAGTTGTTTGACTGTTTGTTTTGGCTTTTTACATTAGTTTTAACACGTAGTACAGTGGGGATGTGTGTTTTAACGTGTAACACGCTGTGCTCAAGTCAGTTCAGCCTCTCGTATCTTTGCATTGTCTGTTGCACTAATTTGTTAAGAACAGTGCAGCCGCTGCCTGTCACAATAGCAGAAGGGTGAAAATAATTACAAAAAACAATTAGTGTGGCAGTGAAGGGAATGTGGGACACATCGAATGGGGGATAGGGGTAGAGCAGGAGCAGGAGGAGGAGGAGCGGGGGTCCCAGGGGGAAACAACCAGGCCCAGTAGACAACACTACTCAGACTGGAGTGTGAGAACGAGTAGGAGTCAACATACACACAAATACAATATGCATGCACACAGAGGGACCTATAGGATCAGGATCGTTTTATTCTGTCAAGGTTGTACATGTTGTTGAGGATAACATTTATATTCATGTCTTGCCATAAGCTGCGAGTGTATCGTTATTTTCGTGCCTTACGGTGATGAATTTGGTTTTATGAGTGCAGGATTTACTAATGCTGCGTTCTCAGGAGTGCTGAGAAACTGAAGCAATAGCAGTTTCTCCTCTGCATCCCACACCTTCCTCAAGCTATGCTCTTCTCACATTCATCAACCTCCAGAGTACACGGACATTTGCAAATTATGTTGTATAAACAGGTTTTTTTTTATGGTGTTTTTTCCCCCAGAACATCTTGAGTATGTAGAATATGTAATGTGTGTTGTCCATTTGAATGTGAAACAGAAAGACATTGTCGAGTCTTGAATGGTTTGATTTCAACTAGAAGTAACATGTTTCAAACAGATATGCAGGAAAGTTAGCAGGAGACAAATCTGACCTGTGTCAATAGGTATTGTTTTTGAAGAAGTGTCTGAAATGTGAGTGTTTCTAAAACTCTAAAGTGTGAAACAAAAGGTCCTATCAACATGTGAATGCTTTTTAGAGATTATTTTGTCTGACCAGAGACCCCAGACTCAAAATATGTTTAATAAATAGTAATTTTAAATAACACAATAAAAGACAAATCCTCACTTCTGAGAGTTTCACTAAAGAATTTGTATCTAAAATTGACTAAAATGGTTATTTAAAATTGTTTTGAGCAATTTGAGCAATTACGTGAGCACTACACCACTCAAATTACAATCCTGATGCTTAATTGTAGCTAATTAGATCAAAATGTAAATTGCTGCTCTTTCTACATGGTCTGTTGGCACCTCTGCTTAACTTTATTTCAGTGTTGTTCTAAAATAACAAACAATCTCTAGAAAATGCTAAAAAGATTGCGTGTGCAGTTTACCTGTCAGGGTGCACAACTTTTTTTAAAACCAAAACAACATAAAAACATGTGCAGCATGGATAAACTTTACACCACGAGCTTGTTTCTGAGACAAAGAATAAGCCTATTTGTTGAGTAAAACAAAAATTTTATGCAGAATCGTTGAAAATCGCCTGTAGTCCAAGACTATGCTCAATTCTTGTCTGGGGAACTGGCTGCATATGTTGGAATTTATTTTAATTAATCTGATTAAATCATTGCAGATTAAAGTTTAGCCCAGACAGAAAGCAAGATAATGATCTGCGTTTGCACATCAAATCTCTTTTTTTTTCTTTTTCTACCATCCTTAAATCATATTCTGAACCCCCTAAAAAAAAAAAAAAATCATCACGGGATCCCACTGGCATGTCCAGACCCCTAGGTTAAAAACCACTGGCTGATAAATTAATCAGTGGTATATTGTTAATTCTGATGCCCTTATTCCTGCAGGATAAATTACAGATGAGTCCTTTAGTCTGAAAGATGTCATACCCCAGTGGCTGCAGACCTCCGGGACGTGTAGTTAGCTAAAGTCAGCAGAGCATGTCAGTGCAGAGGAAGCGAAACCCTGCTCACATACGACCGTGTGCTTACCAGCCTGCCGTCCAGAAAAACAACTCCGTTAACCTCTGGAGTACAGCGTTCACTCAAGCTTTGGAGAGGAGACAAAGAAGAAAAAAAAAAAACAACAAAAAAAAAAACTAGCAGTAAGCATAATCACCTGAGGCCTCGACTCCGCTGCATGCATATCAGTAATGATACACATTAAATTCACCACAAAGCAGAACAACAACTGCAAAGTTTTAGGGGCATAGAAACTCAGCATCTGCTCTGCCTCTGTTTGTTTTAGCTTCCCGTCAGATGTGCTGCAATATTTACCAAAAAAATGTGAATAAATATGGATAAAATTGATACTGGATTGACAGGTACATCGGCGTGGCAGTCAGAAAAGTTGCATATTATTGTAAGGTATACGAGGCTAAGACATGAGGTTCGATTGATGCAGCAAAACTCAGGGAAGGCAGATGGTTTATAAATATCACATTGGATTTTTGGGGGGTAGATTATGTAGAAGCCTAAAAGCCTCACTTTCATGAGTTCTTGTTTATAGATGGATGTTTGCTGTATGCGTAAGGAGTTAGAATTTGTTAATTTGCAAAGTTCGAGCTGTTTATTTTCTGATTTTCCAGCAACAGTTAGCCTCTGTGCTGCAGTGATCTACAGCTGGCCCCATATGGGTTTGTAAGATATTTTTTAGCACAGGCACACGATGGGCACAAATAATTACTGGAGCCATATTGCACACGACTCCCCTGCTCCTGCACAGATGAACAATTAATACAGCAGATTGAGGAGAAATGCCAATAAAGAGAACATGGCCCGGGGCAGGGTGCAAAAATAGGGGGAGGACGGGGGGACGGGAAAGAGGAAAGGAAGGAGGGAGTGCTGGAACGAGCGAGCGGAGAGTTTGGGGAAGAGTTTGTGATGATATTTAGCAGCCAGCATGACCTTAATTTATGCCTCAACTTTGGCTGTTTTTGCTCTGAAACCTAAAGCCGCCAAGTTCTTACATGGATGGTGCAACATTTTAGAAAATGCACTCATTTGTTTTCTTGCTACGAGTAAAATGAGAAGATTGATCACATCTTTTCACTAAGAAGCCACTTAGCACAAAGAGTTGAAACCAGTAGAAACAGCTAGCTTTGATTAGCGTCTGTCACTGTACAAGTTCGCAAAATTAGACCTGTGACGATTATTAATTCAGTCGAATGACAGAAAATTCACAGGCCACAACACTGATAGTCATTAAAAAATGAGTTTTCAAGCTAAAGGTAACAAACATTTGATGGTATCAGCTTCTCTATATGCGACTTTACACTCTGTCTTTTTCTTAAAATTGTACTCAATTGAATCCTCAAACAAACAACACATTTGATTAATGAGAAATTAACTGACAGATTAACCAAAAATTAAAATCCTTCTCAGTTGCAGGCATAATTAACAAGTTATATCTTGTTTGTTGAATCCACATGAAACCAAATTTTGTCATTAAAGTTTTTATTCCTTTAAACATATATAAACAGACAGTATTACTTTTAATTACAAGACATCTAAAGGCCTGTGATAAATACCTACATACAAAACAACCAAAGTAGATACACCATAATTATACTTATATCCATGCAGCCAGTTAGATCATCACAATGTCACAGCAGTGTTACAAGCAAGACAGCAGTCCCATGACCTCTTAAAGTTCATAACGTCATCACTGACCTTAGCCAGCATGTGTTCGTATGATACGATCTCTAACATTAATTCCATCCATTTTTTAATATCTGGAGAGCATGAAACCGAATTTTAACCGAATTCAGGGTTCGAGCTCTGGACAATCTCTTGCCCACTGTTTATCATCTTTGAACAGAACCAGAGAAGCATCTTCTCCTTTTTCCAGTCTTTGTGCTAAGCTAAGCTAAGCTAAGCTAAGTGACTGCTGGCTCTTGCTACTTTTAACTACTCAGACATGAGTTTTGTTGATCTCCTCCTCTAACTCTTGTTCAGAGGCTGACTATAAACATGCCAAATTTTCCCCAAAAATGTCAAACCTTTCCTTTAAAACCTGGTGAAGTGGGTTTGTGTCTGCTAACAGTTAAAGGTTTTGTTTCATGGCACAGTGGTCGCCTTGTTTGGCTGAGAGCGAAAGTCGCGGCGGGGGGCTCAAACATACAAAAAAACCATATGTGTATTGTTTGCATGTAAAGCTGGGTGTGAGTTCAGGTGGCTGGGTTAACAAGGTGCCTGGTTCCCTCTGAGGTGACATGGGAAGGGAAGGTTATTTTGATGCCAAGTCCGTATTATTGTTACATTGTAACCAGTGAGACAGGTGTCTGGTGGGTGGGGGTGACGCCACTGGGGCGTTCACAGGCTCACGGAGGAGTTAAAACACACACACACACTCACAAACACACACACACACACAAACATACACACTCACAAACTAAGATATTCATCCTGAGATTCACGCCTGCTTGCTGTGCACACTCACACACACATACATGCACAGTTTCTCTTTCTCTTTGTGTGTGTGTTAGTGTTCAAAACCATCGTTAACACACAGACTAAAGCCGACTCCACAGGGAACATAGCGATCATCATTGCCCTTGTGGCAAACAGAGCGCTAACACACAAGTCACAGAAATGAGCAGGTCGGCCGAGAGATAAATTGAAATGAGAGAGCAGGTGTGTAGATCACAAGTCGCCCGGCGTCGTATGAATCATACTCGCCTCAGTGCATGACACAACGCAACATTATATTTTTTTCCTGTTGCGTTTTAATCAAAAAACACTGCTCTGCCTCTACCTCCATCAAGAATTTAGGCCATAAGTTGTTTTGAAACCGCCCCCCCCCAAAAAAAAAAAAAATTGCCTAGCTTTGGAGGGATTATTTAAAATGGGGAACAGTGGCTCGCAAAAAAAAAAAAAAACGAAGAGAGAAAATTAGTGTTTTGGAGGAAGAGAAGGGAGAAGAGGCTGGGAGCGTAAAAGATGTAATTTGAAAAGAGAAAACGGAGGGGGGGAGGAAGGGGCAAGAGAAACGACTTTAGAAGTTTTTAATGAGCCCTGGCGCTACTCCAGGGCACAGGGTGAAGGCGGTGGAGGAAGAGGGGGGGTGGGGAGGAGAGGAGGGGAGGAGGGGAGGGAGTTAAAGAAGGGATGAAGAGGGGAGGAGGGGAGGGCATAAAGGAGGCAGCAACAGGGGTGCTGACTTCCAGCAGATGTCACACTGCCGGTGACACCCTAAACCCCCCTCCCAACACACACTCACACACCGTGTCTGTCCTGTGACGCCCTTTCACCTTTCGTACCCCTTCATCACTCTCCGGCTATCCCCTCACCCCCAACACCACCTCCACCCCCGTCTATATTTGGCTAATGTTGCCACTCTGTCGCTCCACGTCTCTGCCAAGTTGAAAAATCCAAGTAGATAATTAGGAATAAGTTAAAGGAGAGAAGTTGCTCTGATGTTCAGATCTCATGAACAAGTCGATGAAAATATTTAGGACATTTAAGTAAGATTAAGTACGGTACTGTTAGCACCTGAAAATGACGAGAAGTAACCATTGAAATGAAATCCCGCCACCTGACAGTAAACTACAAAACAGCATACTCATGTTTACATATCCACTCAGTCTATAATACTGTGTGAGTTCAGATTTCTTTCAATTTTTCTGCTGGTAAAGAGAAATTTACACATTTCACTTGTCAAAAAAGAATGCAACTCGACAGTTGTATAATGTCGTCTGTAGCTCTTGGCGTGAGTTTTAGCTGAGATTCAGACTGAAAACAACCCTGCATACAAAGCAACTTTGAATTTATTGAGTGTGCATCTCAAGCTTAAACCCCCTGTACAAACATTCCTACAGATCCGAACATTAATCCTCCTCCCTCCCTTTCTCCGTATCCAGACTCCGTATCATGTGAACCTGTTGCTGGCGGGCTATGATGACACAGACGGCCCGGGTCTCTACTACATGGACTACCTGTCTTCCCTGGCCAAGGCCCCCTTTGCTGCCCATGGCTACGGCGCCTTCCTCACTCTCTCCATTCTTGACCGGCACTACAGACCAGGTCAGAGCTGAAGAACGCCTCATGCATGTGAATTCTCTTTATTGTTTCAGTGAGATCGGCCGGAAAGACAAGAGAGGAATAAAGACCATGAATCGGGTTTGAAGAGTGTGTGCAGCAGAGGTTATGGAGCTGATTCACACTCCGAATGTAGTGCAGAGTAATGAAACGTGTCGGGTCTGGTTAAATAAAATTATTCTATAAAATAATGTTAATTAAGCTGTTTTTTTTAGTGAAAATATGCCTGATAAACATAACAAACTAGCTTAGCATTTTCTCTCTTTCTTCTCAAAACAATGCTGCTTATTTCTCTGTTTATAAAAGATGTTTTTGCTCTTCAGTTAATCTAAAATATTTTACCATTCTCATGTTTTTTATTCCAGATCTGACCAAAGATGAGGCGGTGGATCTGCTGAAGAAGTGCGTTGAGGAGGTGAGTTAAAGAAGTTTAATTGCTTATTACGATAAACCTCCCATGAAGCAACGTAAGTCTGCGAAAGCGGCCTGGGCCGACGGCTGCCAGCCAAACTGTCTTCACCAGACCGACCGACCGACTGACAGCAGAAATTGACTAAACGATAAATGATTTTTATTGGCGTTCAAAGGGAAAGAGGTCAACATTGTTTTTTTTCTATTTATTCATTAATGTTCTTGGAATTTAGCTCCAGTAAAACCAGCAGACTCGTAGCCACTTTGATCATCATAAATGTGGTTAATAGTTTTGCAACATACAAATAAAAAAGCAGATTTGTGTGATTTGTTTGTGATGAACAGCAGATTGTGGAAATTACACTACACAAATCAAACACGAGGAAAACACAGACCCTAAATGTAAAATAAACACGTACATTGTCTTATTGAGTAGCTGGTATTCTCATTTTTTTGGTTACTCCTCTGTATTTTTCAGCTCCTTTTTACTTGATTCTGTATCCTGTCAGTGTATTTCTGCCGTCATCTTAATCTTTCTCCGTCTGTCTTGTCTCTCTCGCTCTCTCTCTCTTCATCCTCCAGCTGAACAGACGCTTCATCCTGAACCTTCCCTCCTTCAACGTCCGTTTGATTGACAAAGAGGGCATCCATGACCTGGAGAAGCTCACCCCTGGCGCCCAGTGACCGCTCAACGCTTAACTACCAACCCTCACGCCCTCGTTTCTCTCCTTTTTTTTTTTTTCTTCTTCTTCTTCTTTTTTTTTTGTACCATTGACCTCCTTGCTCTTTCTGTTCCAATAAAAAGTGACACACAGTTGAGATACAAGCTCTTTGTCCCTGTGGTGCTTTCTCGTTGCTCTCTAGTCTACTCATCTGCACATAGAAAGAGAACAGCCTTCTGGCTGTGTACTTTTGCACTTGTACTCGGCGAGTGTGCAATGTGTGCAATGTACACTTGCTCATGCTTGTACACGTGTAATAAAACATGCATGCACATATGGTGTTACTTAAAAGGAAAACTATTTTTTTTTAATAGAGTTTTTCACCTTTTTTCTTAATGACCAAACTACATAGAAATGTTGTTAGTATTTACTGGAAAGTTTAAAAAAGTCAGGCAAGTTTAAAGGTCACGGTTTTGCTACAAATATAATATTGTTTTTTTGTCCCAAAAGTTTTTAAGAAATAAAGCTCACAAGATCTGTGACTTATAGATTTGATTCAGCACACAAGTTAATATTTGTCAGCTGCTGTGTGTTTACAAGTTAATAGTTTTATCACATTTAATTTGTAAAAAATCTGACATGAAACCCTGAAGTGAAAAAAAAACCCAGCATATCCTTGTTAATTTAAATATGACCTGAAAATTACCACAGAGATGAATCAACACCTCTCAGACGCAGTGAAAAGGAATAAACATCACCTGCACGAAGTTGGCATCAACTGCAGAACGAATGAATCAAGTTAAATTGTACAGGTGCTCTGATTGTGATTTACTCCGTGTACGAAGTGTACGAAGTAACCGCGGTTGTCAGAGAGGAGGAACGCTTCAGGAAACACATGTTCTTGAAGTAGTGTACTCTGTGTCTTTCAGCTGATACACAACACACCCTGAATGTAAATACACTTTAGCCGTAACTCTCATCACCCTTACTGCAACCTTCGTGTCAGAGACAATATAATCAAATATTTATTTCACAAACAGGAAAGCCACTGTGAAAAAAAGACAAATACAGAGGCTCGTCTGTTTTATGCTGTAAATAATCCTGACTCAAATTCCACTGTACTTGTTTTTTATCAGGGTTTTTTAAAAACTTTGATTTTGCTCAAGTGTCATGGAAATTGAACACTTCTGTCCTTTGACAAGTGCAATATTTTATATTTTTACATGATCACCTATTAGATTTCTGAGGTTCCGAAATATTTTTTGTCTATTCATTTATGAATTCAAATGATTATCATTCCCATTCCAAAGGTTAATAATCAAATTTTACCCTGAAATTATTTTGTTTGATTTTCAAAATTCTTCAGAAAATAGGATATCTTAAATAACATTCATGTCTTTAATTCAGAAGTGATGCACTCATTTTTTTCCTGCAACTAACAATTATCAATAACAAAACTGGCTAATAAAACAATCTACTAACTTGCACGTTTTCTGTGCCACTTCAACAGAGGCGTTGCATCACTAATAATGTTTTAAAAAATTGTATTTTTAAGCTTTGTAAATACACAAAATAAATCAGATCTTAAATGTCAGTGTGTTGCTAAATGTTCTCTGATGCACACCTGGATTCAGGATGAAATATTCATGAGAAAACACTGAATTCCTGACAGACTGCTACTCAAAATGCATTTTTGTTTAAAACATTTGTCAGGCAATAAATTTACAAAATAAAACAGCACCTTGATGTTACAGAACTGCACGCTGCACAGTATTTGAGCAGGTATTTTTGGTGCAGACTGTGTACAGAATTAATTTTTTTTTGTATGGTTTTGTTTTCCGATTTGCTTAAAAAGTAGCTGCTTACATAAATTAATTTTGACTGTATACAGGAAGTTTTACAGTGAACAAGCACACGTACAAACGTGTACGGAAAAACCAGGCCAAGTTGGTAACCTCTCAGCTGAATCTGTGTGAATGTGTGTTTGTATGTGTGTGTATGTATGCGAACAAGAGAGAGAGAGAGTGAGACGGTGTGTGTGTGTGTGTGTGTGTGTGTGTGTGTGGCTCTATCATCGTCTCCTCTCTCCACGCAGACAGGTGATTAATAAACATTAAACAATCCCTCCTCTCTCAAACACACCGGAATCTGACGGGAAGAGCAGCATATGTTTGCCTGGAGGCACAGGGAGAGATGGAGAGCGGCCCCGCTGAGTGTCAGATAGAGGGAGAGAATAGAGATGGGGAGGTGAGGAGGAGGGAGGGAGGGAGGTAGAGGAGGAGGAGGAGGAGGAAGGGGGTTAGGTTACAAGAGAAGGAGATGAAGGGATGAGGGGGGAATTGACACAGGAGGGTAATGAGATGGGAGGAGAGAAGAGGACATACGGCAGGTAGAAATGACTTATGTTTGAGAGCGTAAGAGCAGCCGACGTGTACGTATGTGTACGTACGTACGGATGTGTGCATGCACTCCCTGGAAAGCTGTAATTGTGTCGAGTATCTCAAGTTAAATAAAGTGAAGGGCCATGCGGAGAGAGGTGAGAGGTAGTTGGTGGGAAAAAAACGCAGAACAGATGGGTTGTGGGGGAACCGAGGTGTGTGGCTTGTCGGGCGCTGGGGGTCGCACCGCCACCTCCGTTTCCTCCCAGGTAACAGCGTTCAGGGGCTGCTGCAGCTGTGATGCCGCCATCTCGCTGGGCCCCTGCTGGAGCTCCGCATGCACAGAGGGGCCCTGAGTTTTTTGAGTGGCCCCTTGGGGTGCAGAGAGGAAATTTGTTCAGATCATGGTACGTGTGTGGTTTCTAATTTAGGCTCCTGGTTGTTGGAAAGCCTCAGTCTTGCTAGGTGCTAATTTGAAGCTGTGCTAAACTTGTGCTAGAATGTGTTTAAATAAATAGTTGATGTATCAGTCAATATATTATCATTATTATTTAACAGACTGATAGAAAATTGCTGATTTATTTTTGGTATTAGAATAAAAGATAAAATAATTTATTAAACAAGAGAATAAAGCCATGCTAGCTGCTCAGTAATACCGTAAGCTAAATGTTAACATCAGTTAGCTTACCATGACAGTGCTAACAATGTTTACCACTGACACCATTTTAGTTTATTATCTTGGCATGCTAACATTATTTTAATTTCTGTTTTGTGCTTATTATATTTTTTTATTTTCACAAAACAGAAAGTAAAGCTGAGACTAATTAATTTTTTTTTTAGCTTTGTAGTTATTCTGTCATCAAACAAAGTATTGAACAAATTAAAATTCTACATAATGATGATGGCAAATTAAAAATTATTACAGTTCATTATTGGGGGATTATGAATTTCAGTGTTTTCCAGTGATTTCTCCCAAAAACTCAGAGAAGACTAAAGTTAATAGGATCCATCCTCTGGGGACCATAAATGTCTATATGAAATTTCAAATATCTTTGCTTTTTGACTGTTAATCAGATAGCAAAAGTAAATTGAAGACATCACCCTGGGCACTATCTATCACTATTTACTAACATTTTAACGACAAAGCAATTACCAAAATAATCACAAAAAAAATAAATTAAATGGACGGATCAATAAGTGATGACCTCAAGCCCTCGCTGTGACCTTCCTGTTGAAGTCACATTGGACTTCGCCTGCAGGGATAAATAAAATGAATCATTAGTGACACAAAGGGAGAAAGAACACATTAACATGAAGAACAGTGTCAACTCTGAGTTCAAAAGTAAATTAAAATGGACAGTTAATCCAAGACGCCATTACTTTAAACTGTTTTGATATCAGAGATCAATACATAAAGATGCACTTGTCAAACTCAGCCGATCACTTCTTAATTGTTTAATAATATATTACATTTATGCCGTAATACAATAATAATAACAACAGTAATAACATTAATAATAAACATACACAGAAAGTACAAAATGATTTGTGTAATTTTCTTAAGTTACCAACACGCAGTACTTCAAAATAAAAGAAAAAACAAATTCTCCTTTAGCTGCCTTTGACTCCTCCTTACCCCCCCCTGCAAGAGAACCCAGAAGAACTCAATTTCCCATGACCACCAATGAAGAAGAACTACATATGGAAGCTGTGCTTATCCAATCAGAGTGGAGTAAAAAGTCTCCAAAAGGTCCAAAGGAGCAAAGAGCAGGTTGTTGTCTCGGATATGGCTTGCAACACTTCCCAGATGAGTTCAGTCCAATAAAAAAAAACAAACAAACAAACAAACAAACAGTGTATAAGTGTGTGAAAGAGAGTGACTGATAGAGGAGTTTCTAAAACACAGATAAAGGTGACATGATTACCAGAATATATTAAAAAAAAAAACAGAAGGGATGTGGGTGAATAAAAGCAAACAGCCGTATGTGAGAACTCATCCTGAAGAGATGTTTTTGTTAGACGCCATCATGACACAAACCAGCTACTGAGAAGAGAGGTCCATGCGTCGTTTTGAGTGAGGTGGTTGTGGACACACATTACAGTACAGATATCATCATAAACCCCGCCTCCTCTAAGAGAGGAACCGCAGGGGTTTCTGGGAGGTAAAAGTCTCAGTTTTTTTATCCTGAGGGCGAAGGTTAAAGACACAGAGGGGCACCGGTCAGTCTTTTTCCCCCCTCTTTTCTCTTCCTTCCTGCCTCTCGTCCGACCGTCTGTCAATCAGCACATATCTGTCCGTCTTCCCTCTTATTTGCGGTGCTTCATCTCCTTCTCGTGGTGGCTCTTCCCTCCCCCCTCGCCTTTGTCCAGCATTTTGATCGCCTCCATCAGGTAGCTCTGGAAGGCGGAGAGGGCGGCGCAGATGGCCGGGGTGCCGAAGCCGTGGGTGAGCAGGCTGAAGTGGGTGAGGCTTCCCTGGACGCCGGGCTCCAGGCAGGGGGTGGGTCGACTGCCGCCGAGGGGGGAGCGGTCCTGGGACATCAGGTCCACAAACTCCTTACAGATCTCCCTGAGAAGGGAAAGAGACAAGACATCAGCTTGTTATCATCTCTGAAACCTGAATGAGGAGCAAAAAAAACAACCCAAATGCTTCTCGTTTCTAATCCCTCCATCCTCCACAGAGAGCGTGCAGAGGCAGAAGGGTGTTTAGTTCAATATGTCTGTCTGACTCATTGATCTTTTATCTGACGGAGGTTTAGGAATGTTTGAATCAATGTACCCGATCGAGGCTCTGAAATATCAGCAGCCTCTCTCTGCTGTGTATTGATGAATCCACGCAGCTGCCTGTGGTGCTGATGTGACAGACGGATTTGTCAGCTTTATCTTGGATCTATAATATTCTCCAAATATATACATAAATACTTAAATCTGTTTTGTAGCCTGTTTATCAATTAGCATAACCTTCATGATCAAAATGAGTAGAACAACATGTAGAAATGAAAATGGGTGAGGATCATAAAGACAAACTCTTGCCGGCAGTTTTCCTGCAATAATCTCATAATATATCTACAATCGTTCTTTAGCCTCTGTGCTTCTGAAAAAAGGCCCAAGCTGCATCTATAACAAAGTATTTTTAAGGATTTTGGGCAACAAACCAGAGACAGGGTGTCAAAGTAAAATGATTTTTACACAACAGAAAGGTTGCTGGAGTTCAGGGAGCTCAGTAGTTGTAGACAAATTGTAAATCTTCATGCTGATAGAGATTCAATGTCAAAATGTTGAGGCACTTAAGTGACCATGGAGGTTTTTCAATATCTAGCAGTTTAAATTAGATTATCAATCACTGTTTCTTAACATTTCAAATTAATTTGACTTGGTGTCCAGCACCACCTGTCCTGTGAAGAACTACTACAGCATTTCAGTTCAGTAGTACTGCACTTTTATTGAACCATGAGGAACAGAGTAAAATAGGATGAACAAAACTAAAGCAGCAGAGGATGAAATAATCCCAATGTGGCTCCTTAAACCTCCAAAACTCCCAGAATCCCACACTGAACGCAGCTTCATAGCACCTTGTGTTAGCCTTCATGCTCTTTTAAACGCCATGACTCTGCTGAAACCAACTCAGGTGATTTTCTGAGACTCGACAAACTCCTCAGAGCCACAGACAACATTTAAAAAACTGTTCTCACAGACTGAGCAGCACTCCTACTGCCAAACTGACCTCAACATGTAAAATCGGTATCCTGCTCTATTAACTGTGGGGATGAAACACTCACTTGGTGGCGAGCAGCATGCTGCGCCGTGTTGGGAGCTGGTCCGGCTCGCTCTGCCTGCACAGATACTCAGCTGTGGCTCTGGCTGGAAACTCTGTCTCACACACATAACCGAAGTCTCTCGCCAGATGGACGGCCTCACCTGGAGAAGGAGGAGGAGGAGGAGGAGGAAGAGGAGGATGTAGGGAGTCAGTTTGTGTCCATTAAAACAGAAACAAGTCAGATGAGCACAGCACAAGAAAAGGGAAAGTCTACTGCAAAAAAAAGCAGCTGATACTTTTGTTTACTGTACGAGTAAAAGGTCAGTGCGTCAGTTTGGACTTTAAATCAAATAATTAGCGACATAAACGCTTTAAAACGGCGCATAAATCGACCGCTCGGGTCAGGCCGGGTCATGAGACAAAACTGCTGCCGTTTTTCTCACTTTCACTCCGCAAACAGTTCACTGCACTTTGGCTTTGTGAGGCGGCCGCAGCTTTGGCTTTTAAACTGACGCCCTGTATGTGTGTGTGTCTGTGTGTTTGTGTGTGTGTGTGTGTGTGTGTGTGTGTGGACAAGCACGCCCGCATGCATCCACCCATGCTACGACTGTTTATTCATGTCTGCTCATGCGAGGATATTTCTATGTGAATATGTGTCTCTTTCTGTCAGCATGTATGCTGGTCATTGTATGTGAGTGTGTGTGTGTTTGTGTATATGTGTGTGTGTGTGTTCTCCCTACCCTCCACTAGAGATGTTAGGAGGGTGACGTTGGCTGCCTTGCGTCGCCCGGCGGGCAGGTTGAGGCCAATCTTCTCCAGACGCTCTCTCAGACAGCGGCCACCATTCTTTGACTTCGCCCTGAGGGGGGACGAGGAGACAGAGAGAGCAGTTTTTAGGAGCTGGCTCTTGTGTGTGTGTGTGCGTGTGTGTGTGTGTGTGTCCTACCCTGTATCTGTTTGTCTTTATGAGTTTTGTTGTGATGTGTTTGTGTGTCTATAGATGTGT
>JAQMCX010000018.1:4833451-4855649 GCA_029814765.1 Acanthurus leucopareius | reverse complement strand
CAAAACCACACAAACACACACACAATCTTTCTCACCCATCTCACCCACACACACACACACACACACACACACACACACACACACACACACACACACACACAGAGCTCTCCCACCTCTTACCTTTTTTAATGACAGAGTGGTCGAGGATGCCCAAGGCTGATCCTTCCTCCATTCCCTGTGTCAGACAGACAGACAGTCACTATCATTTATCCAACGGCCACACACACACACACACACACTCTCTCTCAAACACACACACACTCACACACACACATCTTGTCTCTCAGGCCAAAGCAAGATGGAAGGTCCAACATTAGGTTTCCCCTCACAGCACACACGAACACAATCCACATCCAAGTAAATAAAATGATTTGTTGCTCTCATTCGATTTATTGCGAGTTTCTTTGTGTAAAAACAGAAAAAAGGTGATAAATGATGGAAGATGTGACTGATTTAACGTTTTAACAGTTTATTCAGATTTCTGCACAGCTTTGACAAAATCCTTTTTTGACTTTTTATATTTAAAATGGTAAAATCTTGTAAAAATATATTTTTTAATGTTATTTTTAAGCTTCATTTGGTGAAAATTTTTGGTTCATTATTCATTTTTTGTGCTAGAAAAGTTGCCTCTTTTAAATCTTCTATCAAACAAATCTACTCATTTACTAAAAAACAAAATAATTTTTTAAAATGTTGTCATATTTTACACTAAAAATAACTTAAAAACATATTATTGATATTACTTATTATGTTTTTGCAAAGAAATGTTATAATTTCCAATATGTACACGTCAAAAATGGTGACATTTCTGTCACTGCACGCATATTTAGGATCATTTTAAATGCGAAAATTAAAATTTTGATTCAGTAACAATCACCAACCACTGCAGCAGCTTACCAAAGAAAGCCTTTGCATTTTATTTGATCTTTTCATTCAGTCGGGATAAATTGTCTTGCAGGGCGATTCTCGGATGTCTCCTTTGTGCTGAATTTATAAGAGGATTCAAACGCGAAGGATATAATCCATTAATCAAATAAAGGTCCTTGTCAAGTGGGAGCGTTTAACAGTAACATGCCCGGGTTGACTCCTTGCCTGGCGCTCCTCTCAAACGTTTCTTTTCTATTAATGACCGTGCAGATCAATTGGTCTCGGTGTGTTTTTTTCTGCGAGGACGCAACAAACAGCGTCTGCAGCTGCACCTGCTGCAGGGAAGCTGACTGCTCAATAAACCATAGAAACTATTCTTCTCTCCCCCCACCCAAAAAAAAAATCCTGCAGAAGGCAAAAAAAAGGGGGCTGCAGCTTCACTTTGTCTCTGCGCGAGGCATCGGATGCTGCTGCATGGGTGTCGTGACGAGTGAACAGACGGGCAAATGTCACCCCCCCTAAAAAAATTTTGAGTTTAAATCTTTAAAAAATCAGATGAGTTTAATATATTATAAAGTCATCTTTATAATCATAAAACTTCCATCGAGGCTTCTGCACATTTAATATGAATTCCAGTCATGAAGCTCCACCTAAACTCGATACACATTTCTGACTCAAAAGCTCCTAAAAACACCCAAAAAAAAATCAAATTTTCTCTCTGAAATACACAAAGAATTAGTGAGTTACTATGTAATATTATTTATTAATTCGTGAACGAATTTTGAAGAAAAATAAACATTTTTGCCAATAATTTGTGCAGAAATTAATATTCCAGATCTGACACCTCACTCCTGCAGCACACCAGGATGTTTCATTATTTATTTTATTTTTCACTCCGGAGAGAAGCGACGCACAATTTGTTTTCCTCCTGTTTTTAATGTCAGACACGAAGACTGATCGAGTGAATTTTTGGGGGAAATTTGGATTAAAATAAGCTGCAGGATTTTTAATCAAAATTTTAAAAGACATAGCAGGTAACCGTTCAAACATGAATGAGAATAATTATCAAATGTGGTGTTGTTAATTAAAAGTGTTCACTGATAATTAGACTTCCATACTGTGGGCCTTTTAATCGTTAGCTGAGTCTTTGAAATGTCACGAGGAAACTGAGGAAAATTGCCTCGAGGCCTTGTTGCCAACAAACACGTATTTTTAAGCATGCAGATAAATGTGGTTTTATTTTTAAATTATAAAAAAATCAAAGAATCAAAGAAGAAGAAGAAGTGATTTGGTGATAAGGGTTCCACGTTCACGCGCACTGATCTCGTGCCGTGTGACTTTTACGCACAGTCTCCCCAGCGCGCTGCGCAAACGCCAACGCACTCGAAGGACGGAAAAGCCCAAATAAATAAACAAATCATGTCACCTGAAGATCCTCCAGGCCGTGATGTCCCAGGTGCATCCCGAGAGGACCGTCTCCGAGGGCGGCAGCGCCTTCCCCGAGACCGTGCAGCAGCCGAGGGACAGCTGGATACTCCCGCCGGGGGTCGAGGCTCAGAGCCCGGTGCGACTGTGACAGGAGTCCCCCCTCCTCGGAGCGCGACCTCTGCGAGTGCCATGCCGCCTGCTGATGTTGATGGATGGAGTTGATGGAAGGGTAGGGGTCTGACAGGTGGGAATACGCTGAGTCCTGGCTCTGAGAGTATGGCAGGGAGGACTGGGGGTAAGGGGGAGGGAAGTACGGAGGCTGGAAGTCAGAGGCCGGAGTGTGGCAGAGCGGGGGAGCCGAGGAGTAGGCAGCCTGATTCAGGGAGGACAGCTGGGAGAGGCGCCCACTCGGCGAGGAGCCGCTTAGTCCGTCTGCACGGTCCTGCGGAAGATTCAAAAAGTTTGTTTCACATCAGGAGCTCAGATCCATTTTTAACCTTTTTCTCTCAAAGGTGCAAAACTGGAACCGACTATTTCATCAAATGTCAGACAGATTAGAAAAGTTTGGAGCTCCGGGGAATGCAGTATTTTCAAAACCCAAACATGAAATGCAGGGGCTTCATTTCTCCGCAGGCGAAGTCACACAAAAAAAAACGCAAACTATAAGATAAATATGTGAAATGATTTAATGTAACACAAAGCCAAAATAACTCTTAACAAATATACTCCCATCTGCGTTAGATGGCTGGAAATAGCAGGAGCGTTTTTAAGTGATGCGCGCTGGCAGAAGACGCCCTTGGCATCGCTGCTGCTCGGTGTCAGAAAGGTCACGGCCACCAAGAAGCTGCACGAGGGACAAGGGACAGGTAACGCACAACAACAACATCAACAACATAAGCAACAACACGTTGCACGGGGAGAGGGGGGGTCCATCTGTAAACAATCTGTCACCATGTCAACAAAACCACACTGACCCCGCGACTCGCTGAAAAATGAACGAACTAAAAAAAAAAAAAAAGTCCATTCAGTCTGACGAGGAGCAGAAAAAAAACTGTGATTTTATTTGAATTTTACCAGTTGAATTCCTCGAGTAAAAGCTTCAGCAGCGTGCGGCAGTTCGTGTCAAAACATGTAGTCCACTAGCCTACATTTCTGCTCACACACACATCCTGATAAAATTGGATTTTTTTTCAAAGCTGGGTCACACGGATCAATGCTGTTGCGGTGGAACAAAGTCCATTATCTGCCGGTCAGAGAGGCCCGCTGCCAGCTTAAAAGCACATATGTATCCACCATAATTTAAAAAAAAAACACCCTGCACTGCGTTCATTATTCTAGTCTGACAGAGTTTTATGTTTGAAGCTGTAAAAGGCACCAACACTCCTCCAGAAAGATGCACCGTCCTCTGTTTCAGCGTGTCACCGCCTCGCAGTGAGTGGACACTTCACTGTCAGTCCGTCTCACTCGCTGTGACACCGCGCAGACAAAGACCAGCTCCGCGGACAGATGCGCGGCACCGCAACGCTGAACCCGGTGTCAGGGAGGAACACTGGGGACGTGCGGACACTTGACACTTGTTTTTTTCTACCGGAGAGCGAAGAAACAAGTCCAATTCACCATGTCAGCCACAAAACACAGCAAGAGCCATTTCGCTTTTTAAAAGTGCTCACATGTATAAAAAATGCAGAACATTAATCAAATCTCAGTCTGTTTTTCTATTCTTTAATTTTCTTAAAACTGGCTGTTTTTAAGTGATGATGGCACGCTGCACGCACGTCCTCTCTGATTTAGTCTACTGACACTCGGTACAGAAAATAACCTACTTGCTAAAATTAAATTAAATCAATAATAAACAGACATAAGCAGCCCCCCCAAAAAAGCTGAAAAACAAAAACGAGACTTTCATAAACTCACCATGGCCGAATAGGTGTGGATTAACATCTGGACCACTGTGAATACCCCCTCAAAATATTTCAAAACTCAACAGGACGCGCAGGCTTCCAACCACTGAAAGGTGTCACCGGATGCTCCCAGATGTAATCCAGGCTTGTTTAACGGTCCATTAAATTCAAAGGTGTTATTTACTTTTCCTAATCTCTCTGTTTGACGGAGCTCTTTGCGCACGGATGTAGAGCTGCTGCCAGATACACACACACACGCGCGCACAACACACACGGAGTCCCTCCTGTCTCTCCATGAGCGCACTACTTATAGGTTTTGCGCGCACCCGGCAGGATGAGGGGAGGGGTCGACAAGGCCCTCTCCTCTTAAAGAGATATATTCATTCAATTACCGGCCGCTAATTCACACACAAGCTGCACTTTTTCTGCCACTTTTATTGTTTTGTTCGTTAGAAAAATGCCACTGAAACAAACTTTAGCTTTTACGCACCGAGAAAGACTTTTAAATGTTAGTGTTTTTTACTTAAGAAGCATCTGAACATAAATCACATTTAAATGAGGAAATTATTCTGATTTTTAACGTCCAAGTTGAGAGTGTGGTCGCCTTTACGCACAGATACGCAGCTCTTGGTGCATTTCAGTTTAAAATGTCCAATAATGCAGTTTTCTTCAAATGTTTCACCCGAATTTCTTACACATTAAATAATGGACAAATGAATTCAGCATCTTTTAAAAAACAAGCCAACAGTCGCATCATGCAGCGTTTTTACGCAAAAATGACGGATTTCTGCATCACGAACCTTTTAATAAGCTGAAGACAGAAAAAAAATGCAGCAACTGCTGTGTTTGTTTTACCTGTAAACCTTCAGTCTTGGTTCGGGATTTCCAGAGCATGGCGCAGGTGCGGGTGCAGGTGATGGAGGCTCTCCGGGTGTCAAGCCGCAGCTGAGGGGTTAATGTGACGCGGTGGTTGGAGATGAGACGGGCTGAAGGTGCAGAGAGGAGTGAGTTAGTTTGAGAGACGATGCAGGAGTTTGTATGGATGGGTGCTGGGGAGGGGGTGAGGAGCAGAAAAAAAAGGAGGGCGGGAGGTGACAGGAGTCGCTGGTGGGGTGGCTGAAAAGTTTTTTTTTTTCACGGTTTGAGTTTGGACCAAAGGATCAGGGATTTAAAGAAAAGGAAAAATGGCTGCCGATGATCACAAAGCAAAGACTCACAGTTAATAAGACCAACTTGATTTTCTTTTTTCCTCGAAAAGAAAATGCAGCATTTTTAATGAGCTTTTATTTTGCAAATATATGTACCTGCAATTATAATATTATGAAGATAATTAATGTGTCTGATTACTTTTGATTTTTTATTGAATTGAGTCACTTGTCTAAAAGTTTGTCCTTCTTTAACGAAATCTCCAAATTAATTAAGATAAAAAAAGATAATTGTGGCCAATTTGCATTAATTCTTTATCAAATAACGTTTCATTCCATAAAATATCCACCTTTGTTATTTTCCTAAATAAAATTCATGAAGATTAATTAAAGGAATCATTAAAAAAATTCAAAATACTCTAAAGTTTTTCATTCAGGTTTGCTCTGTAAACATGGGCTACATAAATACATGTTACAGGTTTGAGTGTGACAGATTTCCAGAACTTCAAGCACAAATAGAGCCAAACAAGTGTCAGTGCGCCATCTTGTGGTGATTCATGGTAAAGAGGACTCTTGGACTAAACAGACCTGATGTCTGCTGGCATCGTGGTTTGTTATTTTATCACCTCTATGATATTTGTTCAATTGATATGAAACTGGTTTGACTGCTCTTAAAGTTCCTATTACTGAGGCTTCAAAACAAAAACATGATAAATCCCAGAGCTTGAAAAATTTAAACAAAACAGGAATTCCCTACATTACACTTAAATATTTGATTATTAGGCCCCTTTCCTGAAAGGACTGAGTCACAGGTATTTAAAAAAAACACAATAATATCTTTAAGACTTGATAAGGACTCATCTCAGTGAGAATTTTTACAGGCAAACAAACAAAACAGACAATCTGGGTGGTTTTCTAATAAAATAAATCTTTATTAAGGGCATTAATGTTTCACAGCTGACATGTCAGAAATATCTTCTTTCATTCTGATCACAGCTTTCTAAACATTTACTTTGCATTGTACAGAAAAATGTGTTTTTGCATCATGATTTTCAGTTCTCTTTTCAATGTGAGCTCATTTGAAAAGACGACCAGTCGGGCAGTATGAACACCATTAAACCTCTTCTTTCTGGGAAAACAGGCAGCAAACTGTTCAGACTGGTACAAGTAACAAACACACAAGTTTGGCTTCAGTGAATGCCGTCCTTTATTATTTCATTTTCAACTCAGCAAGTTAAAAAAATATCCTATTAAAGGGCAAATTATCTGTCTGCAACAGTTTGGTTTCACTTCACTCCCACCGATTTCTTCAGGTTCCTCAAACAGCTCAAAGCTCCTTTTTCACTTCTCATCATGTCTCTGATCTCCACTTTGCAGACCGGGCACTGGTCTGCGATGGCACACAGAGCTTCCTCTAGCGCCTCCTGTGTGTGCTGGTCGGGTAGTGCACTACACTGACTCAGCATGGCGAGTGTGTGTTTGAGCCAACCTTCCTCTCTGACCAGGGTGGTGATCCAGGGCTGAGCTCGGACGCAGCCTCCCAGAGCCTGCAGACCCAGCCTCCACAGCTCTGCAGCCTCGTCCCAACTCTCCTCCCAGCTCACGCTCACCTTAACTGGGCCGGGGCTGGAGCCAGAGTCCAGGGCGCCGCGGAGGAACCGGAGGGCTGTGGAGAAGAACCGCCTCTGGCTGGCTTCAACTGAACCTGGAAAATAAAAAGTCATGACTTAGTAAAGTCTGATATCTCTGAACAAAAGCTAACAACGCTGGAGATTTTGTGCAGATATTTACATTTAAAATGTGATTAAATGAAGGTTGTAAGAGTGTCAGGACTGTATTAGTTATGACCACTAGGGGGCATGAAAACATTAAAACAAGATCATGCACACAACCACTACAATGTTCATGTCTTAAATGACTGTTTTAGTTAACAGGTTGCAAACAATTGACCATTTGTTGTTATGATGTGTTTTATTAACCAAAGCAAAGGAAAACATTTTCACCTGATGGAGCTGATTTGAGTCTGCCGATCATCAGTCCTAATGTGCAGTAATTTGCTGCCAAGACTATTAGATGAGGTTTATGCACCAAAACAGGAAGTGCTTCACTCAGTAGGGCCTCCAGGGTTCTGAAACATGGGTCCTTCCTGGAAAAACACAACAAGAAAAGTGCTATGCAACCATAAAAATAGTGGACGGAGACAAAACACTTCTTGATACTGACTTAAAAACAACAGATTCTCTGTCAGCATCAGATGATTATCTTCATAAAGCAGCTACCTGACTCTTTCTGGCTCTGTGACGGTGAAGTTCAGGAGGGCTGAGCAGGTTGTCTCCATGCTGGGATCTCTGGATGACACCACCCCACTTTTCCCCTTGAGGGAAGTCCAGCACTGCGACAGGAAGTCCACCAGCAGAGCCGGGGTGTCCAGGGTGAGGAGCACCTTCCTGGGACCTTCTTCTGCTGACAGGTGACACAGAGCTGGGAGGAGATACCTGAAGAGAGGGAGGTGATGCAAGGTGAGAGGTGACAGATGACTGCAAAACAATTTAATATTGTTATGTTGAGTCTTTCCGATCAAAATCTAGTTCTGTGATCTCTACCTGAGCGCTTCTTTGCCCGTCCACACTCCTCTCTCCTCCCTGACGGACATCTCGGCCATCCAGCCAGAGAGGCCCTGCTCTGGGCTCTCACCCTGCAGGTGGCTCCGGGAGTATCCGACCAGGAACGGCAACAGTCCAGTCACTTCCTCCTTCAGACAGGAAGTCTCCTCGGCCAGCCATGAGCACAGACAGCGGAAGGTGGCGAAGATAAAAGGGTCACCATAGCAACTTGGATCCACCTGTGAGAAGAAGAAGAGTGTTGCAGACGGGTTCATGGACTGAGCCTTGAGGAGAATCGGTGTTTTATTTAAATCTACTGCTTGCTTTCGCTCCATTTGATAGTTTGTTATGTCTTAATATGTCTTGGATTATACTGCTAGCTAGTTAACACCATATTTATTATTTACTATTATTTATAAGTATTTATCCTGTACTTAGAAGAAATGTGCCTTTTTAGCACAGTTTGAGGAGGAATCTTGTGGTGCACAATGAGTGATTATGTTCCCACAACCACAAACAAGTGGCTTGTTGGGTATAAACAGATGATTAAAGGTCATCCTCTTACCTGCCGCAGGTGGTACATCAGAGCAGAGAAGGCCTCCTCCAAAACCCCGAGGACCTGCCTGCTTTGCTGCAGACTGAGTGAAGGGATGGAGCTCTGAGGGGGAGCGGCGGTCTGTGAGACCCCCGGACAGCAGGCCTGCTCCATGGCAGCCTCCATGATTCTGTAACAGCCTGGGAATAAAAAGACTGGGTTTCAGTAACGAGAGAGGTTAATCATGTTTAATTAAATGTTATCTTCATGGTTTCAAAACATTGGCTTTAGAAAACAGAGCTGGTCAGTGACAAACAGGCACAAGCCACAACAGGCAGAGTATTTAGAGAAAAGAAAGACAAGAAATGACAAGGTTCAAGTATGTTATTGACCAATGTCTATATTTATCTGTCTATAGATAATTTACCGAGCTACATTTATTCCACTTTAATTTGCTCAGCAACATCAGAACCCAGATCCTCCCATTCATATTGTTTTATTGTAATATAATCAAACAATAAACATAAACTCATTTTAGTGTTTTCAGCTCTGGAGGTTTGAGATTTTTTCAGAATGGAGCAAATGATGTAAATAAAATCAACATACAGTTTTAAGTAAGAATACTACCTGTGAGTGTGTGCTGCAGCTCTGGACTTATTTCGTTACCAGGCGGCTCCTCCAAACCCATTCTGACCTCCACACAGGCTCTGTTCACCAGTAAGCAGCAGAACTTTGGTGGTCCCGCAAGATCCCACCCATAAAGATCCAGCAGACAAGCGCTGAGGACCAGGATTGGCCCGAGCTGTTTTGGCGTCAATTTAGCCTGCAACATGGGTCTCAGTATCCCCCATACACGACCCACGACTCCCTTCAGCTCCTCACCCTCTGCCACTCCTACTGGGGGGAGAAACTGCACCAACTGGGCACACATGTCCAGCCTGGTCTGCTCTCTGGCTTGGCAGAAGTCTGTGGAGAGCTTTACCAGCAGAGTGAGGAGTTCTGCAGGGTGTTTACCCCACACTCTGTCTTTGGTTTTACCTGAGAGGAGGCAACCGAGCAAGGCGAGCCCCCTCTCGTTACTTAAAGTCTGCTTTTGTTCCACCGCTTGGCACAAAGCAGGTACAGCACCCCTGTTTATCAGCTGGTCAGGACCTCTGGGTAGAGCACACACAGCTGTGAGGACCTGGTAGCAGTCAGCAGCCATGGCCTCATCAAGCTCAGAGGAGCGGCTGCTTTCTGGAGATATTGATTCTTTGTTTGCTTCACCGTTGTCATCACTCTTTTGCTTGCTAGTCTTGCCCTCTCCTGCTGATTTTGTCTCACTGGCCGGATTATTTTCCATGTCTGCACTTTCTGCTGATTGGACTTTACAATCTGGACTCTTTCCCACCTCTTTAACCGGGTTTTGATCCTGGGCATCCGGTTTCTGCTGGCTTGCAGGTCCGTTTGCTATAATGCCCAGCAGGAGCGGGACAGTGGTGAGTAACTGGGGATGGGAGGCCATGTCTGGGTCTGTGCTCAGAGCGGCCAATAAAGCCGTGCCCAGTGACAGAAGTTCATGTGGAGGTAAGCCGGAGTTGTCATTTCCTCTGACTGCTGTCACCAAAAGACGAGCTGGAAGATTCAGGCCAACGGCCTCGAAGATGCGCCTCAAGGTGGGCTTGTCCAGCTGGTTTGCCGGACACAAACGAGTTATCTGAAGATAAGTAGACGAAAACAAAGGAAAACATTACAGTCTGAACCAGCAACCCTTTGATAACTCGTCTTCACATGAACATAACCCTATTAGTTTTGCCCATTTCATTAGGTTAATACTGTAATACTCCCTTATATTTAATTTGTTTCTACATGATAACTAGTTTAATTAAGCCTAACATTTTTTAAAAAAGGAGGCCAATAATTTAGTGTCCTTTTAAATTGATAAGTGTCTTATTATCCTTCCACTATTTTTGGTGTATTTTTCAATTAAACTTTAATGCAACGTCTTTTTTTCTAGATGCTAATCAATAACAAGCTACATGTGTACCGGCTTTTGTGTGCAATGTGCATCTTTAATGAAAGAAACTTACCAGCAAAAGAGCAGCCAACGTGTGACTGTCGTTTTTAGCATGTTTGAGAGCATGAAGGCATCTTTCCAACACCTCTGTCTGGGCATCAGTCAAACCGCCTCCTGCATCACCCTCCGAGCCTCCTCCACCTTCTGCTCCTCCCTGCTCCTCTTTTCCAGAGGGATGGATGCACATGACTGCTGTAACGTCGGCACTGTCAGCCATTATGACCTTGATATCTGTGTAATCGAGAGAGGAATAAAAAGTAACGTCAAGCAAACGTTAAAAGGGAATTGAAAATCAAACTGATGACCATGCTATTAGCTCCATATCTGTTAGAGCGAGAGAAATGTTGCCTAATTAAAATAATTTTCGGTTGGTTTGATGAGTCATTTAACGTAGCGTTTAGCGATAAATCTATGTCTAAATCTGAATTAATAAACGTTCATAAGATAACTTACTTTGTTGACAGACCTTTCACGCGCGACAACCGCCCATAAGCACTTTCCGGAAGTGAACTGTCAAATCACGTTGAAACGAACCAATGACAACAGTTCAAAAATAGCAAAGAACCAATCACAAGGGCGATACTTGGAGGGTGGAGACGCCATTTTGGTCCGTAAAGTAACGTCATAGAAGCGAAGCCGCCTTATTTTTTTAAGGTCATGAAAGACGTTTTACGAATTTTCCTGTTTATAGCGCTAATCGTCTCGGATAATTTTCTAAAGGTTAACAAGTTTACTGTTTTTGTTTAACTGCACCAGTTCGCCATTGACAGTTAGCCGACAGGTGGCGCATAGCGGAAGTAGTGGGATTATCCTAACCGTTTTCAATATAATTTACGATGTAGAAAATGCAACACTTGAATTGGACGAGGCCTATTTGTTAAAGAAAAAAATTAGTAAAATGTGATTATCTCTAATTTCTCTACTAAATGTTATTTATTGATGCATTGTGTTTTAACAGCATCAAAAAGCTCAAACGTTTTTCATCCCTAAGTGCTTTATTCTGAAATACCGGCCACCGGAAGCTTTTGCTCTCCTAATAAACTGGCTTGACAGCGATCACAGGCAAATCATCTGTACAAGAGAGGGGAACACTGACCTAATTAACTGTACTGGGGACAATACAAGCGACGACACAACATCTCCCTGCGACCGACCGAAGTGAAAGCCTGTGCTGTTTGCAGTATGTGTAAGTCCTTTTGCACTTTTCTGTCTTTATCGTTGTCGTGACATTTGGCATCAAAATCGCTCGGGACGAGTCCTTGTTCATGCCTGGTGTGTAGTGGAAGCAGCTGTAGCCTCAAGGTGCTTTAAACGGGGGGTGATCACGGATTATACAGGTGAAATTGTGGGATTACTTCGTACCGGGACGTCCGTATGTTTTGAAACAACAAAATGAAGAATATATTCTAGGTATTTCAAGTGTCATGTCATTAATTCTGGTGGCTTTGGTCTGTAATTGTGCGGACTACGCAGGTTATAGCTGTCGGCCTGTTTTGAATTATTTGACAGTTTGAGACATCCGGTCATGAGTAAACCGTGTCTATTGTATTCAGGCTGGTAAAATAGTTTATGCATGAAACCTCCATTTTGGATGAAATGCTACAGAGACATTATCCCATCGCCTTCACTCATGCATTTTATGTGATTGACAGAGCTTCATTCATGCGGTCAATGATGCACTTTCATCAATTAGTTAATCCATACTGTGTAAAAAATCAATCACTCTCATAAAGCACACCTAAACTGAATTTTTTTTTTTTCAATTTATATTCTCTGTGTTGTTTTGTTTGATCAAAAAAATAGTTCAAGATCTTTTCCAACAAAACCTGAGGTGATGTTCCTCATTTGAAAAAACAAAGTACTCATATTTAATATGAAAATAAGAGATATTCAACTCTATGTCTTTCCAGGTCTTAAAAAACCATTTGTTTGATATTAATGAATGATTTTTATATGTGAAATTGATTCTTTGATCAAATATTGACACTTCAGTTAAGTATTTGTTGTGCTAACAAGCAGAATTACAAAAAAGAGACATCAAAACGACCAAATCCATCAGTATACATCATGAAAATCATGACATACACACAAAAAACATCTAATAGCAGTAAAGACAAGTGACAGCTATAACAATCCAGGAATAAAAGGGCATTAAAGGAATAAAAGAAACTGAAAGTGGGGAGGGTAGAAGGGCAAGTAAGAACAATTACAAACCGGTTAAAAACGATGTCAAGAATAGACTTAAAATATTTGTGTCTGCTGCCAACGATGCATACTGTGTGTCATTCCTGTACTACAGAATAGATGTGATACAACAAGAAGATGCTTAAAAATAAGTAAAATTATCAGATGAAAGCAACCAGAGTAAAAGAAAGCTGATATGAGTCTTGTGGTGAAATGAAAAAATACTGCAAGTTTGAGTCCAGTTGCGTGTTTTTCTTCAGTCAGATGTTTTCCTCAGTTGTAAGGTAAATGTACAATAGTCTCACTGTGTATTTGTATCTTTCCTAATCTCCTGTGATAATCCTACACACAGCGGTTTATGACACTGCTATGATAGTTGTATTGCATCCAATTAAATATTATTTTAAGATCAGAGTATTTGTTTCTGGGAGGATGTTTCTCTGGTTGTCACAGCTGAAGGAAGTTGATAATGGATGGTAGGAGGATAATTATTATCTTGTGTTTCTGTGTATGTTCATTTTTTGTTTTCTTTTAAAGGACTCAGCCTGGAAGACGAGTTAATTTTCCTTCCATGTAGCAGCCAGAAGACACTGCGTAGGTCTCTTGGTGACTTCACAGAGAAATCTCCACCAGCTCGTCCGCCTGGGAGCCGATACAGAGCCGACAATTGTGCTATTCACTGCTGCGACCGAGCGAGAGGACGAGGAGGAAGAAACAGCAGAGGAAAGAGAGAGAGAGATTGCGTCCTTTATGGATATTAGAGTGGAGGGTTTGATCACAGAGATCATTGTTTCGCCGAAGCCTCTCTTGGGAAAAGTAGCCATTGAAACGTGTGTAATGGCTGAGCTGTCATCGGCCCAGGTGACCGTGTGCACCTGAGCGTTACCTCTGCTGCACCACCAGCAGCAGCCTGCGGTCTGTGGCTGTGCAGTTAAAAGTGTTGTTACTCCAGCAAGGAGGAAAACACGTGACTGAACCCCCCCCCTGCCTTTTTTTTGAATTATTTTTGCCTGGAGCTTTTTTTTAATTTCCCTTATTGCTAGCTTACCTGGGAGCCCAAAAAAACCAAGCAGCACAGGAGGACAAATGACTGTTTGTGGATTTGGGACCGACTGATCTGTTGATTATAGCGCAGAAAGAGGCAGCTGGAGCTCGAACGTCCGTGTGCAGGAATGCAGATTTCCACATGGAAGCAGAGCGTGCAGGTTAGTGTCAGCAGTGCATGTTGTGTTTTTTGAGTTTGTGAAATGTATCATCACAGTTTTTCACAGATATGATATACTTTTGACACTTGTTTGGTTGTTTTAGCTTAGCCGAAATGATATGCTATAATGAAACTACAATCTGTTATTATACTAATCTGCCTTAATATCTTAAATACTAGTGAATGGAGCTACATTCTCCAACCACATGGCTGAACAACATGTAGCCAACCTTTACCTTCTTCTGCACAACAGATGTTTGTGGAATCTGCTTGATTTCCCTCCACATCGTGCCATGTTGGTCTCACGGTGACACGTTGTGGAGAATAGGCTTTGCTAACGTCTTGAACACAGTGTCCCAGGACCTGTACTGTTCTCTCCGCCTTCCCTCCTTTTTTTTTTTTTTATCCCCATCTGCTGTAAAAACTTGCATGAGAATCGGAGAAGGAGAGAAAAAAAAAGTGCAGTGTGGCTCTTTTTTTTTTCTTTCTCAGACTAACTCCATGCATTCCTCATGAAACTGTTAGTCAGCTTCACTGAAGCTGAACCTAAACATGATTTATCTTTTGTACCAGAAGACAGCAGCAGCTTCACACCGGGGTAAGAGCATGATGTTTACCATCTTTGTGAGTCTTCATCTTGCTCTTGTTTGTATCTCAGCGATATGACTCTGGTGATGATGTTATCATGATGGATTACTTTAGAAGGAGAAACACACTCATCACATCACACATCCTGGAGGAAAAGACATCAGGCATGTCGACTGTTAACTCCAGGATCTTAATGGCCTGTGTGGTTGTGTTTTTTTATGCATAATTTAAAGAAAACGTGACTTTGCACACCATGTTTTTACTTGGAAAGAACTCATTCAACAGTGTGAAGGATCAGTGAAGGATGCAGCTGTGTGATGAAACTGATACGTGTTGAGTGATTGATGTGGTTGATGCACAGGCGAGAGATGAGAGCTTTGGAGCGAGGAGGAAATACTTTTTTTATCTTGTTTTTTTTTGTAAAGCAGCCCTCCAGAGTAGTTTTAACAGATGGAAACAACTGCAGATTTTCACTTTTATTATAAACACACAAGACTAGACACGAGTAAAAAGTAGATTAAGAGGTTAGGGTTGTTTATTTGCATAACTTAAACTAAGTATTCGCCTAAGACAGAGTGAGTAGACACCTTTTACAGAAGTTTGATGTTTTGTACATTTTGTTACTTTCATTTAACAGATTCACTAATATCAAAATGCTGTTTTCAACACTTATCTGAAGTGTTGCTGTTGCATTTCAGTCACAGTTGGTGAGTTTAAGCTGAAGTCCCAGTCAAACTGATTTCTTTGTAGAATTAAAGGCTGAAACTTTTAAGAGGAAAAAGGAGCATGATGAAGAAACAAGGTCGCCTTACGCTTGTTTATGATGAAATATAAACTTATCAAACAAAGGGAATTTTAAATAAAAAGGTCGCCTCTAAAAATAACCTGATTAATTCCCTCTGCAGTTGTAATAAACAAAGGCACCGGTCATTTAAGTAAATATTATACTTCATCATTTTTTAAGTCTCTTTTTTTCTCTTCCTTGTTGTTCGAACTAAAAGATTAAAGGAGGATGGTCACAAGATTCATGAACATGAGTCATGTCACTGTCACCGGATCGTCAGCAGGACATTAAAAGGACTGTTGCAAATTGAAGCAGATGTGTTGTATTTGTTCAGCAACGCTCAGACGGGATTTTTCTGTCTGTGTCATGACTGCAACAGAAGGCAGCCTGGACTCTTATGTAAAGGGAAGATGGAGGGTGTTTGTTTCCAACACACCACTAAACTAAAAGATTTTTCCTTCCCTTTTCCATTTTTTTATGATGTTTTTGATGCTTAGTGTTTCTCTTTTAATGCTCAGATCCAAAATGTGCACGATAACATACAATTATAGTCGTAAAGGGAAATTCATGGAGGTAGCATTGTTTGTTCTCTCTGCAGAGTAACTACAGTTAAATCTTATTTGCATAACATTTTGTTATCAAAACTGAAGTGTCGTTGATTCAAATTCTTTGGCCTGTTTCTCTGAAGAGCTGCAGCACCGTGGCTGTCAGTAATGAGAGGTAGAGGAGGAGTAAAAGCCTGAATAATTTATAAGAGAGGCTGATGCGACTGAAATCAGTCCAAAAATATTAATAGGAAGGAACACTTGTCTGATAACTTTGTCCATCACACAAAACTGTATAAAACAACACGTGTGGGACTTAATTTAGTTAATTATTTGTTAGATTTTGCTTTGAATCAATAACTTTGACATCAGAAATGTTTAAAATTAAACCACAAACTGATCATATCACGATCCAGCCTGGTTAAAAGTCAGCACAGTGGATTTCTGCTCCTTTCGGCCTCATGTTTGTTTAATCTGATATACATGATCTAAAGCCACCCGCGCGTTAAATCGTTTCCTCTCCTTTTCCTCCACAATTTCCAGTGTTGTGTTTGAGCAGCTGAAGCCTGTGCGGGCCCCTCGGAGGCGGCCATGTTGGATCTCTCCCTCAGAGTGCTGGTGTTGACCCGTCTTCACCCGTCACCTCACAGCACCTTGCTGCCAACCTAACTCCTCCTCCCCCGTCACTTCCTGCATCTCTTTCTTCCACCGCCCGCCCGGCCGGGAGGAAAGGTAAACACGGCGTGTTTTGCGGATTGATGTTCTTGTTTATCAGGTGTGTGAGTCACTTTGGCTCATATGTTTGAATGAACCATCTTCAATTACAAATCTACTTTATCTGTTCTGTTGTCTGACTCTAAAGGATCTTTTAGAAATTAAAAATTTAATAGTTTCCTCTCATTTATTCTCATGTGAGGGACTCTTGAGTTCATTAACTTGTGCTTCTTTCAACATCGCGGCCCTGTTTCCTGAACATGTTGCTGTTTCAAAAGGAGTAGTTCCACATTTAGGACAATTATTTGCTTTGTTAATGAGTGAGAAGAAAAAATTTGTGGTTTCACAGCAGCTGTGTATTAGATTATTTCTTGTTTCTGAGGAAGCCTGTTGTTTACGCTCGTTTCCACTTTGGTGCCGCGCTAAACCAACAAGCTGCTGATGAATAAACACATCACCAAAACTGTTTGATCATTTCTTCATTATGTTGTCTTATTCAAGTATTTAACTTCACTTTGGTGGCCTGTCCTCTGTCAAACAAATCAAGAGGAAGTATTAAAGCACACTAATTAAGTTCAGTTTCCTTTCTCCAGGTCCTCGGTCCTCGTGGAAAATGTCCCATGCAGGCCGCAAGCTGCTTACCTGCAGCTTACCTCAGCTCCTCTTCCTATGGCTGACCTACCTCTGGCTGTTGACTCCTCCCGCAGGTAAGATCAACGGCCCCGACTCTCCAGGTCTCGGCTGGCAAAACCGCATTTGTTGACCGAGGACTGATAAGGAAATTCCCGTCTGTGCCTGTTAAGCCGCGAACACTCATGTTCTCTGCAGGTTTACATGCGTTTGATTGCTCAGGGTGGGTCTTCATCCTTCTTAGATTCCTATTAAGATGCTTTGTGGTTTTTTTTTTTTTTTTTTTGGTTGTTAGTTGGTGTTTACCGTCTCGGGCGGTGAGATAGAAACAGTTGGCACCCCTGCTGTGTCTGTGTGTGTGTGTGTCTCCTTTCTGATGCCACTCCACTCAGTGGGTTACAATGTGAGAAACAGGACAATAGGGGCTCTGTGTGTAGTCTGTGTGTGTGTGTGTGTGTGTGTGTGTGTGTGTTGAGGGGTGTGAGACAGGGTGGACAGGGGGTGGGATGACTAAACCGAGGCCAAATAGTCCTTTCTCAAACAAACTGTAGTGCTTTTGTGCGTCTTTGTATTTGGCCAGAATCGTGTTTTTCCAGACTCGAGTTACGAACGCTGATAAAGTCAACTTTAGCTCTCTTGTTGCCATGGTAGCAAAAGTTACAGTGCGGTTATACCACCATCTGAGACGCTCTGATGAACAGTATTTTTTGTGCTTTTTTTTTTTTTTGTACTGGTTTTGAAGCCACCATAATGGCCTCGCTGTGTCCAGAACAAGGTCTGAACTGCATCAGCTGAATCTTATCTGTAGAAGAAAATCTAGAAATGTTGTTACTTCGTGTGTTTTCAAAGCATCAGGGATGTAAATCTAAAGACTTTCATGAATGTAAACCCCATTTTTAATACTATATCATGGTGGGCTTTTTGTAATTTACATTTTACCATCACTTCTTAATAGGATAATGTTCACTGTTGGTGGCAGAGTCCGCCATCTCTTTTGTTTTGCATTCACAGGAATTGAGCAGCAGATAATCCAGTGTTCCTGTTTGTAATTTCCTCTCATTGACATCAGGTTCACTCTCCTACAGCCACATTAGAGCTGCACTAAGTTATTATTAATGCAAACACAACATTTTCGCCTGTTGCCTGGTCATAATAAAAGTTCTTAAGGTGTTGAAACAGGATGTGAAACAGTCATAAGAAAATGCACTGTATTTATTAGGAGTTCAGTGCTGTCAGCATTAAAAAATGAAGCAAACTTTTTTTGTCGCAACTGCAGATAATTTCCAAAGTGACTCAGCTGTGCGTCTCATATTCACAGCTACTTTTGCTTCGTGTGGACACTGATTTCAGTGGTGGGGAAATAAAAACTCCCGTTTCTTCCCGTGTTATTGTCACACTCTGTGGCATTTTACAGTCTGCGCCGTGGGCTGTAAAATGTTCGCACCTGGCGACACAATAAACTTCTCACGTGGGACAATAAATGGACTGAACTGTGTTTGTTTAATTCTGCTTTGGCTTGAATAAGAGCAGTTTTTGCCACCCAGAGTTAAGCTTTGACAAAACTGTACCAGCTCACTGCTCTGCTGATATCAGTGTGTTATGGTTCTGGCTGGAGGACGGGGTTTAGTGCATCCTGCGCTCTGTGCTTTGGGTTTTAATCAGTGTCTTGTTTTGTCAGGGAAAAGCCTCACTTCCTTTCTCTGCTCTCTGACTTGGCCGACAGCTCGAATTGCAGCGACATGTCGGCTTCTCTGAGAAACGTTTAGTCAAAGTTCAATCCGTGAAAAGCCTCAATAGTTGGCACTTAAATTCTTTGTGAGATTTACTTTGAACTTTGCCTCCAACGCTTCCTAATGCGTTCAACAATGCCATCGGTGACAGCAACAAGTCAAACTGGAACGGCCTGAGAAACGCCGCTCGGTGCACAATGTGGCCTTTGGCAGATTCTTTAAATAAAACCAACACAAAACAAAAGTCTTTCTCGACTTTCTCATCGGTTTGTAAACTTGAGCTGTTGTCCGTCCTTTCATCCCAAATTTAACACCCATTTCCATCCTTTCACTTTAACTTTGTAACTCAGCGTTTGATCTCACAGTTTCTTGTAAAACATTTTCACAAGTAGATTTGGATTTTTGCTAAGTGCATCATTTTTTTTTGCACCTTTCTGCTTCGTCTGTCCAGGTGTGTCAGCAAACCTCTGCCGGGTGACTGGAGGGGTCCTGGGGATCCACTGGAGCAGCGTCATCACCCTGGGTCTGCGCCCTCTGGCAGTGGGGAGAGGCGGAGCCACATGTTGGGAGTCCTGCTGCCTGGAGCCGGGCTGCAACGCCGTCTGGAGCCTCGGCGGGCGATGTGTGCTTCTCAGCTGCGTGCAGGAGAGTGGTTGTCCCATCATCTCCCTGCCGCAGCCCCACCAGGAGTCCCTCGGCCTCCTTCAGCTGCTCTCAAAGGTACAGAGGCCGAAATCACATCCAGAAACTAGAAGAGACCAAACTTTTGATTCATTTAGTCATTTTTGCTAGTAAGCAGGTAAAAACACAACATTTAAAATAAAAAATTCCCCTAATCTTTGAAGTAGATCAGGTATCAGCCAGATTGAGCTTATCCACATATGATCAGTCAGTGTGTTTCCTTATAAGATGAGTGTTTCTGCTCTCAGTTGCCTTCATTATGTCACAGTTAGACATTATAAAGTTGGCATCAAACCTGACATTGGTATCAGCTCAAACACTGAATTAAAGTGTATATAATAGTATTTTTCTCTAACTTTTTCTCTGTAACTTTGCTTTCAGGGTCCCGTCCTGATAAGACGTCGCAGAGCTCAGCCCACACAGCACGCAGGAAGCAGCACAGCACACGAAGGACAACCCACCAGCACGGTAATGTCACAGAAAACTGTTTATTTTTGAATGTTTACACTGATTGTTGGAGCAGATGCATTCAGTCAGTTGACCTTCACCTGCCGGGAATGTCGAGATACAACTGCATTTACTTTTAAAATTGTCTTTAGATGTTTTTAATATGAATTTTGTCTTACAGATGTACTTTGATATCAGAGTAGCCCAGTTACATGAGCTAAAATAAGACAGCCAGTCTTCTCCCTGTTTCACTGTCCCTCTTTCTTAAATCCTTCCTACCCTCAATCTTGCAGTCACTTCTGTCAGAAAGGAGTCTGGTGTGGGAGATTTTTGGAGTGAAAATATGATTTATAAAAGAATATAAACCAGAAAATATGAAAAATAAGAAACTGCCTCATATCTTCTCTTCGTTATTCTGACTTTGCGACATCATTCAAACCTATAATTTTTAACTGTTTCTGCAGGAAAACCCCAAACTGGAACCAGCTCCTCCGACATCATCTGGTCCCAGCACCATCACGCTTCTTCAAACGGTGCCGAAGAACTTTAGCCAGTCAGCCAACGCGAGCGCAGAAACGGCTCCGTCACAGCAGAACTTGACAGCGGGCGACACCGTCAGCACTGCTGCGTCTTCCAACGGCAGCGACGTCAGCGCGCCCACAGCCACCGCGACCGCCATCATCCCGACCCCAAAACAGGCCGGTAAGGAAGCCGCAGCAGTCGACGTCACGTGCTCGGACGACGCTCAACTATTTCCAGCTCGTTCAGTAATCTGTCTCATCTTCATTTATTAATAATGAGCTAATATATAATGTAGCAGCACCGTGGTTTTGCAGCCTCGGAGGAAGATTTCATGTGAATCTCAAGTCTTTTCTTCGCTAAAGCTGATTTAAAATGCCTCTCCGTTTCTTTAAGTTTGCATTTTTTTTATCTTCACACACCTAAATTTGATATCTTCTCCTGTCTGATCCTTCACTTTGCTTCTTTCTGTCTCTATTAGCTGATAGTTGACAAAATGAAGATGTGACTTGCCAACAGATTTCATGGCAGACCGCTCAGATGTTATTCTGTCAGATGAAAGCGACAGGCGCTGTGGGTGTGAAGTCATTTGAGTGTGAGCAGCAGGAATGTGCTGAGACATGCTTAGCCTGTACAAACAGGAATAACTTGTATGATGAGTCTCTCGTCCCTGAAGAGCAATTTCTCGATTGCAATGGTGTTAGATTAAAAAAAAAAGGCATTGGTGCATTATGTAAAACAGCGCCTGTGATCAGAGATAAAATGATTTGAGCTCCTTGAACTAAAAATAAACTTACTCGACTGAGCCACAACAGCTGAGCCGGTGGAAATGAAAACACAGAAGTTGCACGAAGGTCACTTGCATTTGACGAGGAGCTCAAGCTTGCACACACAACAAGAACTAATGATTCTGACGGAGGACGTCCCACAGTGCCGAAACCACACTGTAAAACTCCCAGTTTGACTCAGAGAGAAACCAGTTTTTAACACCATTATCAGTTACTGGTCATGTGGAGTTCGAGTCGACCCTGTCAGAACAGTTTCATAACATCTGCTGTGGTTTTAAAGGGAGATTTTTTCAGTCTTAAATAATCCTGATGTGAAGTTTTGTTTCGTTTTTTGTTGCATCTCAGTTTGGACTTGAAGATAAGACGTATTTACATGGAAAATCTGTGTTACTAATTTGTTTATGGATTATATGTCAAACTAAAGGCGTCTTAGTCAGTTGAGATGCTCATATAAATGGACATTAGTTAGTTGCATTATGGGAAATGTAGGACTGTGGGACATATTAGAGACTTAACACTCTGGATGTTTCTTCCTCTGTTTGTTTGCAAATATTTCTTAAGTGTTTTTTGCATCAGTATATTCACACATGGATGCAAAATAGTTAATATAACTGTAAGTGGCTTTCCATTGTCACTCACCGCCGGTGCATGCCTTTGCGATTATTTGACGCGCGCCGGGCTTGGCTCGCACAAACAATGTCCACACATTTCAGTTGCTTTTACTCCATTTATTTCCTCATCGAATAAGCAAACTGGCATAACAATTAGGTAGCTTATTTTCATATACTGCTCCCATTAGCAGTCAACTTCGCCTCGCCTCAGCAGAACGGTCAAAAACTGTTTGCCTCC
>JAQMCX010000018.1:4808098-4821817 GCA_029814765.1 Acanthurus leucopareius | reverse complement strand
TTTAATTACATCTCTTTCAAACAGTTGATTTACTGTGATGAGTTTGTTCTCTGCCCATCTATCAAAGCTCCTGTCTACTAAAGATGGAAGAAACTCAATATTCCCACTTATAGACGTTAAGTCCTTCTTAATCATTGATCTGTATACAGAACCACTGGTTTGTCAAATTGATCTGATTGGATAAAAAAATGGGGAAATTTAACAAATTGGCCTCATTGAACAAATATTTAAGTTCAAAATCAAATAGTTTAAAAGACTTTCATGCTTCACTCTTGGTTGTATTTGATGATAGTTGAGGGATGGCGCCGTGTTCCTTTAAGCTCAGAAGACATCCATCTTTCATTGTATGACGGAGATGAACTTTTGTTCTCCTCTTCCTGGTTTTCCCGCTCACTCTCCGTCCTCCAGAAAACAACAAGCCTCCAGTAGCAGATGCAGGACCGGAGAAAGAGCTGACGCTGCCTGTTGATCGAACCACGCTGGATGGCAGCAAGAGCAGCGACGACCAGAAGATAGCCACCTACCACTGGAAACAGACCAAGTAAGAAACACGTCAAAACTCAACCTTAAATAACCTTAAACTTCACAGGCAGAATTTTATTGGCTGTAAACTGAAAACAATCAGTGAGAAGCTTTTTTGTAAATAAAGTGAAATACAGTTTAACTCGAATGAACAAAAGACACTAAACTCTGTTGCACCATATTGTTCAGTGTCATTGAGCTTCGTTTTTGTGTCTCCGTCCGTCTGTTCCTCCATCAGGGGTCCGGATGGTGTGAAGATCGAAAACGCAGACAGCGCTGTTGCCACGGTGACAGGTCTGGAGGTCGGCACGTACGAGTTCACCCTGACAGTAACTGATGAGAGGAAGCTGCAGAGCAGCGACACCGTCACGGTCATCGTCAGAGAAGGTTAGTGTGTGTGTGTGTGTGCGTGCGTGCATACGTGGGTGGGTGTGTGTGTGTGTGTGTGTGTGTGTGTGGTCTAATCCCTCTCTCATACCTGGCAGGAGTTGGAGGCAGACAGGTGTGGATTATAGATGATGTAGTGAAATATTAAGCAATAATTTGCACCTTTAAAGTATTAGAAGTCGATTTTTATGTTTGGTTTTGAAGCAGGCGTCATTTTTATCTCAGTGTTTTTGTTAAAGATTAGACAGTTGTGAGTTTGTACAGTCGGCTCAGGGCCTGTTTTTACACTCATAATGATTTATGCCCAGTGAACGTGTTCATTTGTTTGCCTACTTTGGTATTTTTTCAGCTTGAGGCTCCCAATAAAATCCCAGTGAAACATTTTGTCTGCACATGCACACACATCCTGTAAATATGACTCTAAGTACCGGCACACACACAATCAGATATGCATGAACATGCGTAGTTACATACACAGGTTGCACACATGTACACACACACACGTACATACATCTAAACTAGATCTTATAAATAAATTTTTAAAAAGAAAGAAAACATGCCGTTATTTATTGATGACAGTGTTTTAAATTTAATGCCTTTCGTGATGTTTTCCACCAGAACTGGACCAACCGCCTGTGGCTCACGTTGCGTCGAGTCCAGCCATCGTCTTGCCCGTCAGGACCGCCATCCTGGATGGATCTCACTCCACCGATGACAAAGGCGGAGTCAGCTTCCTGTGGACCAGAGACGACAACAGCCCAGCCGCTGGGGTGAGACTGAGGCTTGTTTTTAACTCGTTATCAACATCAGACACTCAGAAAATCAGAAAAAGACCAAAAAAATCCAATTATCTTCACACTTCTTTTGTTCTGTTTAATTTAAACAGGATGTACTGAACAGCTCTGACCACCAGGCAGTGCTGTTTTTGGGAAACCTGGTGGAGGGGAAGTACAGTTTCACCCTGACAGTCACTGACAGTAAGGGACAGACCAGCACTGACAGAGGCACAGTGGAGGTCAAACCAGGTAAACACACAAACAAACAGAAACACACAGTATATACACACCTGGAGACACACTCACAGTCTGATATAAACATCTGTTAGTGATGCATGTTGCTTTTCTGACTCCTTGCTGTTTGTTCTGTAGGAAAAATTAGCATAAGTGTAAATAATTTACAGCATTTACGCTCATGATACTTCTCAGGATGTGTTGGAGTCCATGCATACGAATGGTTTCCGCACAGTTAGAGACTCAGCAAGCGACAGCTGAAGGTTGAGCGGGTCAGCGTGCAGCATACGGTGAACAGACACAAACGTGGCCAGAAACTAATCCGTCACTCGGAGCTCTGGCCTCCTTCCCAGATTTCAGATTGTCAGATGGATCCCTCCTGCGATCAGCCTGTTTTTCCCACGTCACTTTCTCCCTGTCCGCCTCACTTCCTCTCTACACTCCCCGCCGTTCTCGTCTCCTCTGTGCGTGTTTTTTTAATCTCAGTTCTCACCTTCATTTCTCTCTCTGTGTATGTCAGACTTATGGGAACGTGACCTGGTGGAGTTGGTGCTGGAGGTTTCCGTGTCTCAGGTCTCCCACCGTCAGCGCGACATGCTGCTGCGGCAGGTCGGCGTCCTGCTCGGTGTGCTCGACAGCGACATCATCGTGCGAGAGATCAGTGCGTTCAATGAGCACAGGTGAGTTAATTCAACTGTTCACCTGTTAATGAAACACACAAACATAACAAGACAAACAGCTGAATGGTTGACATTATTTTAAAAGTGAGCGTTTCTCCCTCCTTCCTCCCTCTTCAGTACTCGTTTGGTCTTCCTGGTGTCAGGCGGTCCAGGGCGCCCTCCTCTGTCCGGCCGCAGCGTTGCACTTGGCCTACGCAACAAACTGCGTAAACAGAAGAATGACTTTCTCATCTACAAGGCGCGACGGGTGGATACAGTCAGTGAGTGGATGACAAATATAGTTTGTAAAAGACAGAAAAAAAGGGAAAGAGAAAGAAAAGGCTCTTTATAAACAGAATAAAATGGTCAGTTAGAATCTTAAAAGGTGTAGTAAATATTTTTGTTCGTCTTTTCAGAACAGTTTGTACGCTTTTACACCTGATTTCTACGTGCAGGTCGTAGAGTCGTCTCTTGATCTCTGTAAACTCAGGCGCTTTCTGCTGCTCTCTCCTCCTCAGTCTGCCAGCTGAACTGCTCGAGTCACGGCGAGTGCGACTCCTTCACTCGACGCTGCGTCTGTCATCCTTTCTGGATGGAGAACTTCATCAGAGCTCAGCTTGGAGACGCAGAAAGTAACTGTGGTGAGTCGAGATAAAAGTTTTTTAAATATTTCAGATGTCTTGTGCATCAGATGAGGCAAATGGGACGTCATTTTTTCCCACATATTTTTTCCACATAAATGTATTTTTTGCTCACTAAACATTTCATTTTCAGAATGGAGCGTACTCTACGTGACCATAGCATCCTTTATGATTGTGGTCGCTATAGCAACAGTCGGCTGGGCGATGGTGTGTTGCTGCAACAGGTGAATAAAATTTCTACGATATTCAATGTGTAATGATTATAACTGAATTTCTTTTAATTAAATTCTAATATTTTCTTCGTCTTCACTAACCGGTTAAATCTGGTGTTTGTGTTTATCACCTGAAAGGCGTAAAAGCAAAGTGCGCAGAAACAAAAGCAGATATAAAATGCTAGAAGCTGACGAGCAAGACAGTCTGGAGCTGCAGCCAGCGAGAGCAGGTGAGACACGCACACACACACACACACACACTCATACACACGCACCAACAGCACTACAACACACTGTCAGTCACATTAGCAACTTAAACCATCAGTGATATTTCAGACAGTTTAAACTTTTGCCAGCTGATCAGGTGAGTGATGCTTTTCTGAAACTGATGCTAAAAGCTGGTGTGTATTTTGTATTTGAGATGAGATATTATACTTGAATACTTTGATTCCTACTTATACTTGATTCTCTTGTACTGCTCTGACTTTCTTTGTCTTTTGTCGGTGATCTTACTGTTTATTTTCATGTCAAGCACCATTTTTTTTCATCATACCATTTCTTCCTCCTCTCCGCCTCCTGTCCTCCAGCCCGCCTGAAGCCAGTGCCGGCTCCCACCTCCTCCGCCCTCATGCACTCGGACTCTGACCTGTACAGCGATGACGGGCAGGGCGGAGTCCCGTGGACGGAGCAGGAGCGCGGGCACCTCCTGCGGCCCCAGAACGGCTCCTTGAGGAACGGCCAGGGGCCCGTGAGGGGCAAAAAGCAAAGAGAAGAGCTGCTATAGCAAGGGAGGAGGGGGGAGCTCAGCGCTGCCCTCACACACACACACACACACTCACACACACACTCACACTCACACACACACACCTCCCCCAGCTGTCACACTACTCTGTTCCTCACTCTTCCTTTCTTTCAACACGAAAACCTCACACCTCTCACCCACATAGACAGACTGTGTGATACCTGCATTTCGGAGGAGAGAGAGAGGAAAAAAAGAGAAACATGCTGGAAACACGGTGTCCTGCTGTCACCGATAAAAAAAAAAAAATACACCACTGTACTGAAATCTGAATTTCCCTGCTCCCACACTGAGCCATACGGAGGGAAAAAAGAAAACCAACATTTTGCTGAGAACTGGGCTGAGCACTGTGTTTCTGAATGGTAAACAAAACAAATATATAACATAGACCCGATTATTTAACACAGAGACATGAAGAATGTACTGTTACCCCTCTGACCGATGGCACACGTTGGTCAGAGACTTTGGGAGAGGAAGTAACCTGAGAGACACTTGACTTTCTGGATTTAAAATTAAAAGAAAAAAACAAACAAAAAAAAAAAACTCAGCTTCAACGACACGAAAAAACCAGCCACTCGACACGCTCACACCTTTGCCTCCTGCAGACACGCATGTGCACACAAAAAAAGACGCCGTGGTCACATTGTTCCAGGTCGACCTGATGCTACCAAACACTGCCATGTTAGAAAAAAAAACAAAACAAAAACAAAACAACGGTTAACTCTTCTTATTATTGGTCGACTTGACGACTCGTCGGAAAGAAAAATTGCAACCAAAACAGAGCCACCAACAGCAATGGACCCTCCTCCAAAAAAAAAAAACACAAACAAACAAACAAACGATGAAAAAAAAGTGCATGACGAGTGACGGATTGTAATTCTGGTTAAAAAAAACAAAACAAAAAACATTTGATACTGAATGACTGCTTGCATGTTCGTGTGTCGGGTGTATGTGTGGATTTTTTCCTGGCTGCTGAGCCAAAAACATGTTTCTTCAGAGCAGTTTGTATGTTTTTACGTCTGTTATTAACCCACAAAAGAGTCACAGTGTTGTCGGTTTTGGTCGTCGGAGGCAGGAGATCTTTAAAAAAAAAAAACAAAAAAACAACACACTGCTTTTATCTGTGAGGCTGTTTGTGAAATAAGTTGCTGGAACACACACTGGATCACGCAGCGTTACCGAGTTCGGTCTCGACGGAGATGGTGATGATGAGACGTTCACAAGAAATGGGACAAACTGGACACATCGTTAATGTAACAAAGGCTTAAACCACAAAGACCACTTTGTTTTTTGTTGTTGTTGTTGTTGTTGTTGTTTTTACAAACTACAAACCTTTAGGCTGTGATTAGATGTCAATGCACTTTGAGTTTTTTAATGTTTGTCTGCTTCAATCAGAAAAGCCACATCTGTGATATTTTCAAGTTGGGAGGTTCAGCCATTAAACAGAACTTGACTGCATTCAAAACGATTAAAATATTGATTTCTGTGCCCCTGAAGATCAGCGGGAAGGATTTATCTTACTAGACTTGAATGCAGCTCGAGTCCAGAAGCACCTCAGTAATTGTTACAGGCTTCATAGAAACGGATGGTGTAAGCTTAATCTTGGCGAGTTGCTTTAACCTTTTAAAATCCTGGGAGTTTGTTTTTTTTTTCTTCTCAGTTTCTGTGCGATTTTAGCAACCACTTACAAATTTGTTTGCCTCAAAGCAGAATGAGCACATTTTTCCTTGCTTTCTGTTGCACATTAGCATTAAAGGAAATCTGTATAAGTGGCTAAAATTTGACATTCAAACAGGCAGCGCCGAACTTCCATTATGGTTAAAAGCGAGTTGTGTAACCCTGTTTTAAATCCTAAAAGCAAATTGTTTCTTTAATCTGAGGGATGTTTTCCATAAATGCAACTGGAGCAGGACTCACAGGAAGTTGTAAAAACACAGACGAGAGGGAAACATCAGGAGCGTCATCTGTTTTCTTTTCTTTGTATCAGCAGCGGCAGCGGCGACTGGTCTTCCTTTGCTGCTCTGTAAGGTTCAAACCAAATGACTCTTCAGTGTTTGATTCGCTTTTGCATGTGAAACCGACCTGTAAGTCACCTTTTCTTTGGTTGTCGAATGTTAAAAGGGTGAACCACTGAGGCACTTCAACTCGTACTCTGTGTGAAAAAAGCAATCATTTAAAAACCTTTTACAGAAAAAAAACCCCTCTATGTCTCACTGTTAAGTCATCTCATGCTGATGTCTGTTCTGCTGCACCAGTTTGTGCACATCAGGTCAGGACTGATATATTTTTAAATATATTGTATTCAGTCTCGCTGAATTTATCTGGCCATTTTCTTGCCACCTTGTGTAAGGCAAACTAAAAAATCAAGTGCACCCAAGTGCCAACTCTGTAAAATGTCATCTTTTGAACACTTTGAAATCATGTCACATCCCTCCTGTGTGTTTTTTCACGGCGTAGAAAATGTTTTTTGGGGAGTAACTGATGTTTATTCATTCAGGTTTCTTGTTGTCTGTGAATCTTTTTTTTCCAAAAAAAAAAGAAAATTCAAGGTTAATTATTGTCAGAAAAAATCAGCATTTCTTCTGTTACACATGCAGCATGACAGTCACTTTAGGGATTTATAGAAGTAAACGAACTGACCTTGACTCTGCTGGAGTCCACTGTGAAGGCCGACAGAGAAAATGGGGAGAAACTATTAAATGAAGGGAGATTAATTTAAGATGTTTTAGATGAGGTTTAAGTGAAGGATTAGCCCTTTGTTTCCTTCTGTGTGACCAGACCTGATGCAACTGGATAATCTGTAAATTAAAATAAAAATGTTTCAGTTTGTTCTTGAGTTTTCTGAGAGATGTTTGCTCGTTTCTTGCTGTTTTCTGAGTAAAAATGTTGGACTCTGATAAAAAATTGATTTTTCTTGTTCCAATTTTCTTTCCATTTCCTATTTGTCCTGATTCTCCACTTTTTCCCAGCATGCAAGAGTCAAACCACACAACCATCTGATGTGGCATTGTGAATTGTTTATGTCATGAGACTTGACCAAAGTCTCTTAAGATCCTGGAGAATCTGTCACACCGCAAAACATTAGATTATTAAGCATGACATGGGATGACAAATTGAACATTAGCTTAGGACACACTGATTATTGCAAGTTAAGCTTTTGACCAATGAAAAAGGCAGAAAAAAATTGTTTCTAATGGTTACCATGGCAGAGAATTTCTTTGTCTCGACAGGCTCGACTGTAGGATGATGTGTTGTTCATCACTGCACCTTAATGTTTGTGCACAAATGTCAATACTTGATGTCAAATGCATCTTCTTGTGTGGAAAAAGTGAGTTAGAGGGTGTTATTTTGCACAGTATTTTAAAGATAATGTCCTTAACCCTCCTCCTGTTGGATGCACATTACAGATCGCCAACTTGAGCACATCTGCACAGACTTTGATATGAGCCACCGCTGCATTCATTCATCTCCCTCTGAGTCTGTTTCCTCTTTGTGACTTTTATGAGCCCATTAACTTTGATGGTTGTCCTTTGCTGCTCCATTAACACAATGTGTGTGATGATGGTGTTTATAATAATAGATGATAGAAGCTCGCTGCCGCTCAGATTGTGTAATTTCACCTCATTATGACAGCAGGTGGAAGCAGAGGTCAGTAAACACATCAGTGACTGAAGGTGCTGGAGAGAGAATTAAATGTAAGAAAGTGTGAAAGCTGTAATTTCACCTTAAATGACAGAATAAAGAACGATTAAAACTGGGCCAAAAGTTAGACGATTAATAGATCAGTGTTGTGATAGCAAAATAAATGTAAACAATTTGTTACAAAAAGTAACTTTAAATGAAAAAAGCTTAATGATTCCTCTGTTTTACTTCTAAAAATGTGAAGATTTGCTTATCTCTGTTCTATATAAATGTGAATTAAGTGTCTTTATGTTTTAAGTCAACTTGGGCCCTAGAAGATTATTACAGGTACATTTTTTTGATAGTTTACTGAATAAATCAAAATTTAAATTAATAGTAAAAGGGATTGGTAGTTTATTTGCATATAAAGTTAAAGTTTTACTTGCACCCCAAAAGTGTGATGGCAGAATAAGTTAATTTTGAGAAAGGAGAGCACCGCTTAACACTGCTTCCTTGCAGCTTTGCATTGTTGTGTGCACAATTTGAACATTTCATTAATGGAAAAACATGCAGAAACACCAGTTTAACTGAGTGTATAATAATAAATAGTGTAAAATACACTGAATGTTCATATCTGCATAGCACAGCTCTGCAAACATGTTGAAACTCGACAGGGCACAAAGTACAAAACAGAGGGGGAAGCTCTTTTCAACATATTTGCAAGCTGCGCGTGCATTTAAATGAATGCATAATATACGTGACTGTTATTTGAAAAGCAACATCTTCTATGAACGGAAATGAAAGTCACGATGACATATCAATGTTGTACTGTATCATTATAGGAAGGAAAGCAGTAGTTTCATTTTTTTCCCCCTATATTGCTGCCCTCTGCCTCTCGCACTCCTTATATGGGAAAGGAATTAGTTGCGCGAACAAGGGCGGAAACGCGGCGCGGTGACAGCTGGGTAAATTCACCGACATACAGGAAGAGAAAAGACGAAGCCCAGTCTGCCCCTGCAAGCCTGAACGCTGCACTCTCCCACGGCGATATAAAACACCAAATCACTGCTCGACCCGTTTTGCAGGTGAGTGGCTGCAGCTGTGGCGATTTGCGGTTTGTGGCGCATACAACCGGCTCCGCTGTAGCGTCAAAAAATGAAGCTAACGATACGGCAGCCTGCCGCCGCGGCATCGAATCATTGAGAAATTATTTATTGAAATCGGTGTGATGCTAACGCAGCCGGCTAGCTTAGGTTTTTTGCCTGTTAGCTGCAAAATGACACACATTTGACACACATCTTTAATTGTTTTATATCGTCCGTTGATTTGAGACTTCTTCTTTTGGTGATAGGAGGCGCTGGCTCGTTTAAATGTGGAAATGAAGTGTTTTTTTTCTACAGACTAAGCAACATTAGCTAAAAGAGGGAGGGGTGTGTAGGGGACAAAAAAAAAAATCCAGGAAATGCCGAAACAGACAGCAGACGCTCAAAAAACAGGGAGGGTGATATAACAAGGGACCAGTCAGGCTGACTAATGTCAAATCTATGCACACGTTTGATAATAATTAAACTTATTTACTGTTTTATCAAACGGTAACAGATTGTTTCGAGTCCAGGTAATTTAAGCTAGCTCTTTCATTGTCGCCAGCGGTGTTTTGAAACATTTCGTGTGCCCCGCAGACTGATTGCTCATCGGTTAATTAACCGGCTACAACAAGTTAATGTTATTCAGATTAAACTTGTGTAACTTCGAGACAACTTAAGCTTTCCAGAGGGTCTCGTAGACTCTTGTATTTCGTCAAAGGCTTGACTTGAAGGCATCGGTTTGTGGGCCAGCATGAACTTGCCCGGGACACAGAATTGCGCACAACACCCCTCGGTTCTACTAGCTAGCTTTAGCCTCGCTTAGCATCCCAGGTTGTCTGATAGAAAAACCCCGGTGATCGCATTATCATCAGCGGCTTGAGCTTGATTTATTGGATCTTTTAGCCCACCGAAGTAGGACTGTCAGTGAGGTTAGAGCTCACCGCCATTACTCTGGCCTACTTCTGCCTATGCGACAGAGAAAATAGGAGTTTTTATTATTTTTTTTATCATTTAATGCAAATACTGCAGATGGAAATGGCTGCACACACACTGATTTGGACGCTTTTGTCTTTATATCTGAACGCCTGGCCCTCAGGCAGTAAAAAGCCTCACACAGGCCTAACCTACTTCACTCTCTCTGCATACTGGGGGTGATTTATGCAAAACATTTCAGCCACATATCCACAGAAGTAGGTCTAAGGATACATTTGGCAGGGTTATATTTATTTAAGGAAGACCAAAAAGACCTAAAATGTAGAAAAAGTAAATAGAAATAATGTGTAAATGCATCTTACTACAGATTTTAGTATGTTAAACGGTATCATCTCGATTTGGAACTTTTCTGGTTCAATTTTCTGAAGGCAGAAAGTAGAAAAGGTTCCTTCTGCAAAACAAGGACTACAGATGTTTACTTCAAAAAGTAACAATCCATTGTATAATAACATCTCTTGATGGTCTCGTGGCATTCATCACTCAGTATGATTCATGCACTTATTTCCTTTCCAGATGTTGTACTTCGGTACTTTTTTATTTTTAGTCTGAAATCTGGTTTTAAAAGAAAAGATTGGACATGTTCTCCATTTTTGGTTATTATCAACAAATCCCATGACAAGACCAAAATAAACAATGTATTTTTCCACAACTTCTGACTTCCTCAGCTTGTTTCTGGGAAAAACATGTTAAAGATGTTAAGTTTCATTTTTTAAAAGTTATTTACAGCAACAGCTGGGCATTGTGGTTTTTTATCAAACATCAGCTAAACAAGAGTAAGTAGGAATGGTGGTTAGCTGAAAATTTGAGTACAAAAACACTATAATTAGATTAATCAATTATTAGTGTTGTTTGTTGTTTTGGGCTTTCATGGCATAAAAAACAATATCAAGTAGCGAGGTTCCTCCATCTCTGATATTGTGGTTTAGCCCCAGTTTTGGTCGTCTTGCCTTTTATAGTGCCTAAATCTAAGGAAAATGTTATTAGAGGCACAATTCCCTGGACTGAATCATGACTGTATCTGCCCACATTTCTCTGGAAAAGTTGTTTCTACTTCCTTGACAGTGGCGTTTCCTCTATAGTCAGCATTTGGCTTGAACATACTGTATGTGGTCACTTAGCTTCAGTACACGTTTGAAAATGTTCTGCAGCATCTCAACTAGATGCAGGAAGAACAGAAAGTTTTCAGTTTTCAGGAGCCGGAAAAGGTTTGTCAAAGTGGTTTATAAATATTACAGTTTTTGTCATTAGAGTGCATTTTATTTCAAGGAGCTCACACCCTTTTGGGGCTTGTGTTTGGTTGTTTTCTACACCCTCGTACCTCGAAGGGCCACTCCCTTCCTGTGTTGCTGTTGAGTCATCGCTCAGCTGAGACCAGGAAAAGCAACTAGTGAACTCAGGTGTTTGCAGGTGAACCATAAATGCTGTTTGACCATGAACATCCAAGCATGTAGGTGGAAGGTGGTATAAGGGTGTGATTCATGCTATGATCTCTTTTTTTTCCCCACTCCTTGTGGAGAAGTTAATTTACAACTTTGAATGAGTGAGTGAGGCATAAAAAAAGGAAGTGGAGGCATTTTGAAATGGGACTATCGTGTCTGCTGTTGCAATGCTACTTTGTCAGCTATCATGAATGTTTCAAAACGTTTTCTCTCTACTTTTTAACTCACTTATCCTTTAGAAGCTCCTGTCGCCTTTTTGGGTTAAAGTAACATAAAGCTGCTAAAACTCTGCCCCATTGATGTGACCTCGTTTAATAGCTTGAGGGCAGACAGCATTTATAACTAGCCTCACCCTGTTTTAAGGTATCCTGCTTACAACATGATTAACATTGGCATCAATTGAAAGTTTGTGTCTAAGAAGAAGTGTTGCATTTTCTTATTTTCTGAACTTAGAGATCAGATTTATAGATTTAGTCCAGGTACATAAAGTCTGTGCAAAAGATACAAAAGCCAATGTTAAACCTGAGATTTATAACAAATATTAAATAACTTGAGAGAGAAGAGTAAAGTCTCTCTACAGAGGCCCTTTTGATGCTTTAGGAGTCAAATTTCTCAAACATTAAATGATTTTAAAACACAAGAAGCAGAAGAATTTCACCTGCTAAAAAACAAATTCTTGATAATTTGACAGACTTTGAAATCCTTGCTTATGCCTGTGCCTCCATGTTAGATGGCAAACCACTTATACAACTCTTAATTTATACAACTTATATTATTATAACCAGGAACATGCAAGCAAACGTGTCTCCTGCTTCGTTTATCACAGCCAAAAAACATCAAGTGCTGTCTCAGTCATTAGATATCTGAAGACTTAGTTCAGTCTCTCAGTCTCAGTGAAAGTGATACAGTGGGTTTATCTTGCGTGGACTCATTAGTGAGAGTGGTCTGTGTGCCTCCATTCACCGTCAGCCAGGTGTAAGTACCTGAGACTTGAAACACTCTCAGTCACACAGATGAAAGTGGCGTCAGGTTACAGCCATCTTATGTAATGTTAGCCCTCCTCATTAGGTGTGTCGGGTGGATCTGCAAGCGTAAGACTCTGGATTGAAGTTAGTTAATCTGGTACTTAATGGGGTAAGTTAAGTCAGGAGGATCAGTTTGCATGTTGGCGTGCAGACTGGAGAGACAACCACAGTTGCTGACCTTGAAGTTTAGAAGTTTTTTGTTGTTGTTGTGATGTAAAAGCATCTGCAAACCACATAGCTGGGATGATGAGGCAGGTTTGCACTCTGCAGAGACTCTGCAGCAGCTGTTTATGTCCTACATACTTTTACTCAGCAAGTCCTGACCTGCTCACCACCAGACTCGTTCCTTCTTCTCTTTTTGGGTTGTGCAAGTGATCCATTCCTGCAAACACGATGTCTCAGGATTGCATTTAGGGAATTTCTCCAAATTTGGTTTGAATGTTTACCGCCGTAACTCAGGAAAAGAAGGGGAGAGTTTGACAATATTTCACATTTGGTCAGGTGAAAAAGTTGGTTACACTAATGTGAAGTTCCCACCTTTAAACTGTGCATAGATCTTCTGTGGTGGCTGGTTGAACATCTTTTGGACTGAAGACCATCACCATTTCATAATGTATAGTGGTTTATAAAAGGAAGAAAATCGTCCGAATTAACTTCAGCATTAACACTGTATGTAGTTCCTTCTGCAGTCAAAACCTTGTCGTTAGCCTATTATTTCAGGAACAGGTTACACAGGTAAAACTTCCCCAGGATCCAGGCACTGTTGTTTGTTTTCCTATCAAAGTAGCTTCTTTTTAATTGCAAAAACGGCTGTCTCCTCTGGTCTCAAGAGTATTTCAGTCCCCAATTAGCAGGATGCTGCAACAAGAAGTGCGACTGTGCCTTTAGAATTGAGAGTAGCTGGTGCAGATATCATTTCATCCTTGAAAACACCTTTTTATATGAAGCTTGTTAAGAGCTTTTGAAGAGGAAGAATCAGTGCTTGAGTTGCATTTAACATTGCTGCTGTTGCAAAACAAAAATGTATTTTAATGATTGCTGCAGAGTTCGACCAGGATCCAATGAGCTTTCTCCGTCTCACAGGTATGGATGAGCTGAAGTGTCTGGTGCAGCGGCTGGAGGTGGCGGTGAAACACCTAGAGGCCATGCCCGGCCGTGGAGCTGGAGATTCAGCTGGTGGAGGTAATCCTCAAGCATCATTACAGTGAAATTACTGTAATTTCTGGACTATTGAGCGCACCTGAGTATTAGCCGCACCCACTAAATTTAAAAAGAAAAAAGATTTTGTACATATATAGGCCGCACTTGTCTATAAGCCGCAGATGT
>JAQMCX010000018.1:4776568-4807073 GCA_029814765.1 Acanthurus leucopareius | reverse complement strand
GCCGCATCATTGTTTAAGCCGCAGGGTTCAAAGCGTGTGAAAAAAGTAGCAGCTTATAGTCCGGAAATTACGGTATATACTTAATCCTGAGTAAGATGTCTGGTGATTATGTCTCTTGGTGTTAGTCAAATAAATCATAGCAAATATTTACATGTAGATGCAAAATTTGAGCCTAGAGGGAGGTGTCAGCATGTTAATGCATCATCAGCTCAGAACAACTTGTTCTCAAACAAAGATCACAGCCCTGATCTCCTCTCTGGCATTGTAATTTAATGAGTTTTTATCTTTTACAGCAACGTTATCAATAAACATAAATGACTCTCCTTTCTCCACAAACCTTTTAAGAAGACTTCTGCTATCGCTGCCCAAAAAAAGTTGATTTGGAAGTCAACATTAATTCCTGTGGACTGTAAACTCTTCAAGTTTCAGTGATGCAGCTTAAACCATCCACCTGATCTGCTGATGCTCTGCCCATCAGATTTTTAATGTTTCCAGCTGCTTTGTGATGAATGTGCTGCACTTAGTGTGCGTCTCACACCTATCAAGCATTTTTCCAGCAAATCACAGATATTAATCTCCCCATAAGTGCTTTAGTATTTGTTTTCCATGCTCATATCATTTGCAGCTATCAATCTAATGATCCTCAATGTGCCTCAGTCTTCACTTTCAAGATTTTTGATAAATTTTTCCCCATTTTTTTATTTTAAATAAATACTTAAAAGGTTTTTTTTTTTTCCATTGTCTGATGTTTGTCCTCTCTGCAGCTGTTTCAGAGTATATTGAAGCCTTTGACGAGATCGTCAACGGTCCTGTGGCTGAATATCTCAGCCTCAGTCAAAAGATCGGGAGTGATGTCCAGACACATGTAAGTTATAGTTTACATGCTAAAAAGTATAAAGTGTTCCTATTAAATACAATTCTTGCACAACTAAATATGTATGTTATGGAGTAATTGTAAAACTTTCTCCTAAAGAATACCTTTTGTAGGTTTTTGTATAAATAATAAAGAACTCGATGAGATTTGAAGCTTAGAAATAAACTTGTAAAGCAAAAAAATGCATCAAAAATGCAAAATAACGAGTATTGTGTGCATTCTTGTTTATGTTGGATATGTTTCTGTTAGAGGAACACAAGCTTCAGGATGTCCATATGTTCATTTTCTTCTTCTGATTTCTTCTCTTGAACTTAACTCTCCGTCTTCCCTTCCAGGCGGATATGATGAAGCGGGTGTTTGCCAGCCACAGACAATTCCTCGTGACGGCCTCCACCTGCCAGAAGCCCTCTGATGTGAGTTAAACACACTTAAGAGAAGCTCAGTGAGTTAACGTCTCAAATTAAGTGACTAGCATTGATCAGACGAATTGAATTATTTATCATGCTTACATCAATGAAGCCTCTTCACCCACCCACCCACCCACCCACCCACCCATCTGTCATGGTGTAATTTCTCCCCCTCGTCTTCTAACATAATAATACTACAAATATTAGAGTTGCCCAAGTTAATCAATCACAGTTCTCTCTGACTCCTCGTCACATCTCCTAAGTTGCTATAATGTAGTTTGACATGTAGTTGCATTTTATATCTCGCTGTTTTTGTGTTAAAATAAACAAATCCAGCTTGAGTCACAGACACGCAGCGCTGAATATGCAAAGAAACTGACATTTGAAGCTTTATTTTTACCAAGAAAAATTATTTTGTTTGTGTGCAGAAACAAGCAAAAAGGGTCTTCTGAACATAAAAACTTGCTAAAAATCCACCGTGTGTGTCTTTCTTCTTCAGGCAGTTTTAAAGACTCTCCTGAAGCCGATTTCCGACGGGATCCAGCAGGTGCAGGCGTTCCGCGAGAAGAACCGCAGTTCGTCATTTTTCAACCACCTCTCTGCTGTCAGCGAGAGCGTGCCTGCCCTCGGATGGGTCACCATTGTGAGAGCTTTTCTGGGACTTTGGTTTCTGTGTGTGTGTGTGCGTGTGTGTGTGCGTGCGTGGGCAGATAAATGAGTGAATAACGTTGGGAAACAAGCCTGTCTTTGATTCAGTCATCACTGTCTGCTGAATAACAGTTCCTTGGCTGACGCTCGTCCCTCAGCAACAGAGCTGCACTGTTACAGTCCAGCTCAGATGATTAACTCTTTGTTTGTTGTTGTTTTGATCCTAATGAATAATTCATCACGCTTTCAAACACAGTTTACTGTAGATGCATTTATTCTTTGCACGCCCACTCTAATATCTTACAGATCTCATTATAAACAGCCTGTGAACTGAAATAATTTTTTCTGCCACTCTTTTGCTGCCATTGTAGAGAGCTGAAAGGAATATTTTCACATTTTATTAAATGCATTTGTGTTTTCTTTCTTGCTGAGACTTTGATCAGAAGATTCACATCCCTGAATGTGAAGGTGGAGCTTGTAGCCAGTTAGCTTTAGTTTGCAGAAAGAGTGAAACCTTAAGTAATCAGTATCTCTATGACTCACTAATTAACACCCAGTATGTTTTGTTTTAATGGAAACAAAAACTGGAGCACAAAGATGAATTTTTTAGCTTCAACAGAGCCATGCTAGCTGTTTCCATCTGCTCCCAGTCTTTATTTTAAGCTAATTCAACCATCTTTAGGCTGTAGCATCATATTTAGAATACAGATATTGGAGTTGATCTTTAATCGAACTTTGATCCACAAAGCAGATAATTGTATCACCCAAAAATGTCTCTTTATTTCATTAATTTTTTAGCTTTTGAGAAGTTTTGAGAGAGAGTCAGGCGAATTTCTTTTTTCTACCTGCCTTCACTCTTTATTTATCCTAAGCTAAGCTAATCGCCTCCTGGCTCAAACTCCCCACATAACTTTCTCTCTGCAAGAAGGCAAATAAGAGAATTTCTGAAAAAATGCCAAATATATGATTCAAACTAATTTTACTTGTGGATGCATTTGTGTTTACAAAGTTTTTCTTTGTGTCACAAGCCAGATAAACCAGCTCCTTATGTCAAAGAGTCAAAGGATTCTGCCGAGTTCTACACCAACCGTGTGATAAAGGATTTCAAGGAAAAGTGAGTGAAGCTTCACTGTTTTATTTGTGTCCTGCTTTGTTTCTGCAGCAGAGAAGTGATCCACACGACGGAAAACAGAAATCTCTTTTGCAGATTGTTTTTGTCCTTTTTTCTCTCAAACTGCATCATTTATTTTTGTTTTTTTGGTTTTTTTTTAAAGAAAAGAAGCATTGGTTCACTGAAAAAGTCAGATGGACTTTCTTATGCAGCCAAGCAGTTTGCTCAACCCATCTGTCTTCCATCTTTCCTTCCTCTGGGCCCTTTTTTAAGTTTAGTTTTGCTGAGTCAGCGCTGCTGCACCACAGGCTGACACATGCTACTGCTGCTTCCTGTATTTTGACCTGAAATCAAAGCTTTGTGTTTTATTAGCGGACGCACAGAGTCACAGTCAAGAGAGAAGGTTGAAGGTTTTCAGACCAGAATCAGCCTGTTTGTGCTGATGCTAATTTCTTAGAAAGCTCCCTCCAGAGTTGAATGCCAAGCAGTTACGCTGTGTATAAATACAAGGCATGGGATCATTAGAGGTGGTTCATACAGGATGAGGTCTGGGCTCAGAGGTAATGTGGGTTAAAGAGGTTACAGATTGTATTTCTAGGAGCAAATCTCTCGTTCTGTCTGTGTGTTTTTACTTAGAGGGTCTCATGCATTGTGTGTATTCCTGAGGGACTGCAGGAGGTGGAAAAAATGTAAATTGTGAAGGTTTGAGTGCAAAAACAAACGATCCTGTTTCTTTGTCTTCCTCACAGGGACAAGACACATGTGGACTGGACCAAGGCCCTCATCAGAACCTGGACCGAGCTGCATGACTACATCAAGAAGCACCACACCACCGGGCTGACCTGGAGCAGGAGTGTGAGTCCTCTAAGAAACACACTTACAACCCCTTTAAACAGTCAACTTTGAAGTGTATGAGCTCTTCGTTAAGTGTGGAGAATAAAACTCAAGCTCAAGTAATCACATGACTCTCCGGGCCAATCAGAGGCCAGGATTTCCTCAGACGTCAGACTTATAAGCTGTAACATATTCTGTGACACTCTTTGGCTTCAGTTGCAGCACTTAAACTCTTCTGTCCACCTCAGGGCGCCGTAGCTTCGGCCTCTGCTGCTCCTGCCGGTGGCTCTGCTCCCCCACCTCCCCCTGGACCTCCTCCTCCCCCAATGGACATCAGTGAATCGTCTGGCGGCGATTGTGGTCGCAGTCATAGCGCTCTGTTCGCCTCCATCAACAAGGGATCTGACATCACCAAGGGTAGGTGGTCTTAGAGATGAGGAGCTGCTGATCACTTTTATACTTTTACCGGAGTAAATCTATTTAAAGTATCAGTCACACACATGCTAAAGTTATTAAAAGTTTAAGTATTTATTGTTAAATTAAAAAAAAAAGGCCCATGTTTGTACACTGTTATATGTTCAATTATTAGATTATTATCATACTTAACACGTAAGCAGTATTATAGTGTTGTGGTCTAACATTACATTGATTTTTTTAAATAACCAATGTTAAAAATATAATATTTATTATAAAATATAAATATAATATGAAATTATTGTAGTTAAAATGCATGTTTTCCTCTTTCCTTGACCTTTTCCAGGCCTGAAGCATGTGAGCGACGATCAGAAGACCCACAAGAACCCGTCCCTGAGGGGTCAGGGTGCCCAATTGCGCACCGGACCAAAACCTTTCGCTTCCAACTCGGCTCGACCTGCTGCTGCTGCTGCGACCACGCCAGCCAGGAAGCTGCCCCCCGTGCTGGAGCTGGAGGGGAAGAAGTGGAGAGTGGTAAGATGATGGTTCACTGCCTCTGTGTAGTCACTTCACAGCTATCTGACATTAAAATAAAAAACAAACAACATTTTTATAGCTAGACTTTTCATAGTAACTCCAGTGTTTAAAAGCAAATATTGTCACATTACCTCTTTAGTGATATTATCTTGTTTTTTTTGTCCTCTTTCTTTTCCTCCACAGGAAAACCAGGAGGACCAGAGCAACCTGGTAATCGACAACACTGAGCTGAAACAAGTGGTTTATGCTTTCAAGTGCAACAAGAGCACCCTGCAGGTCAAGGGCAAAATAAACAACATCACTTTAGGTACGTGCACTGGATGTGATTTAATTTGTTTTCCAGCTATAATAATCTCTGATGTCCTTTGGAGATAAACTGAAATCCGCTCAAAAAATCATAGAAGAAGACACTTGATGTAACTTCAGAACTTGACTGAGAATCCTGACGATTGTTGATTTTCTGCAGCGTCCGAGTCGTTCAAGAACAGCTGTCCTTACATCATCGGCTTCACTAGAAACAAGTAGCTCTTTTATTGGTGCTAATCTGCAAAACTGTAAACATTTGTAGACTAACAGAAAACTGGGCTGAAGTTGCAGCTCTCAGCTAACTCACTGAATCCATGCCAGCATTCTGCTTCCTGTTTGCATCCTGAAAACCTTAAAGCATGATTGGTGATCATCCCGCAGGCAGAAAACAGTCAAATTATAGTGCTTGTATGAGTATAATGCTGACATTTCCCTCAGTCATATGTAGATATTTGGCCGGTGTTGAAATCCTGTGGACGTTTAGAGAAAAAAATGGAACAAGAAATGACGATAAAGTGCAGTTGATTCAAATTAAATATTTAAAAGTAATATACAACATCTCTTTGAAATATTTATTTCTGCTGATAAGAAAGGCGTCGTGCACAACAGGCTGCAGACCAACTCAAGGACCATCGACCTGCAGTTGTCTATAAATTAAACTTGAGAGAAACTGAATTATTCGTCTCTAAATGGCTGCGTTTGTGTACAAGTATTGTGATATTAACACTAAAGCTTCAAAATATCAATGAAGACAGGCCCAAATAGTCAGTTAATTAAAAAAAAACCTGTACCAAAATTACAACAAAAGGTCAGTGTTGTGGTGACAATAACAGGCTGTTTTGTTTTTCAGAGGTTACATTAAATGCATTTGCTTGTTTTCTTAACCTGTGTTTGTTTCCCATTAGACAACTGTAAGAAAATGGGCCTGGTGTTTGATGATGTTGTGTCCAACGTGGACCTCATCAACTGCAAGGATATCAAGGTCCAGGTGTGTACAACATGCAGCATCACAGCAAACTGCTGCTTTATGAGACAAAAACAGACACAAAGGGCCGCTGTTTAGCTCAGTCGGGAGCGCAGGCGGCCCATGTACGGAGCGCTCAGTCCTCCACGCAGCGGTCGCGAGTTCGACTCCAACTCCGACCATTTGCTGCAGGTCACTCCCCCCTCTCTCTCTCCCCGTTTCCTGTCACTTCTTCAGCTTTCTCTGTCATTAAAGGTGATAAGCCCCCCAAAAAAAAACAAAAAACAAAAAACAGACACAAAAACCATCAGAGGCTCAGCAGACTGCAGCGTTGATATTTGGGTTCATTCTCTGACTTTGTTGCATTTTGTATCACCCAGTGATTTCTGCTGTGAAGTTGTTTTTTGTTTTGTTTTTTTGCTGAAGATCGATGCATTTTTTGATGAAGACTCTGCTTATAATCATGCAGTTGCACAATGCAGGGTGTCCAGGTTAAACTCAGTGCAGAGTGCAGAGGAACGTGTGTTGCATCGTGTTAATCAGCAGCCGTCACATGTATTCATGGGTTGCCTTTTCTCCTGCAGGTCATTGGTAAGGTCCCCACCATCTCCATCGATAAGACCGACGGCTGCCAAGTCTACCTGAGCAAAGACTCTGTGAGCTGCGAGATCGTCACTGCCAAGAGCTCAGAGATGAACATCCTGGTACCCAAAGCAGACGGAGAATATGTAAGTATCCTTTCAGGATGTGCACTTGACAAACTGGTTAAAGGGTTTCGTCTGGTGATATTCTATATTTTTCTTATCAACAAATCCCATGAAAAGACCAAAACCAATGATTTGATCCACGTAACAAGAGTTGTCTTTGTGTCCAAAGTCTGATACCACTTATTGCTCTCTTCTACAGCGCTCCATTGTCGTCTAAAAACTATTAAAACACATTTGTGAGGCACATTGTTGCACTGGCTGACATGTTCGCTCATTGCCACCAACACTGCAGGCTATTGTGAGTCAATCCCACAAACAACATCCTGCTAATGTAATAAAGTGTCGGACTCCCTCTGGCTGAGTCAGACAACATCCTGTTGACTCCCTGCACATCGTCATCATGGCATAAAGTTATTTAATCGTTTGTCTTTTCTAGATTATTAAGTGTTTTTGAACTGAATGGATCAAATCCTTGATGATAAAAGCAGCAAGTTGAAGAGGATTTTACTGACATTATGCTAAGCTAACGGTGTGTTTCATTTTGTAACGGCGGCACATGAAACACCAAATGTTACATCAGACGAGCAGGAAGGGAGCTGTGACTAAACTGATCTGTAAATATTTCCACCTGAGTAGCTCCAGATAGACTTGATCTGCAACCATGTGTTTTTAAGAATAAAAACAACTCTTGCGATACAACGCTACTTCACAACTGCATCAAACTCCGCTTCTTCTATTTGTTTTGATTGAGATTAAATTGTGTGTATTTAAAGTTTGACTTGTGCGGTGAGAACCGATGAGCTCCAGGCTTAAAGCCACAGATACAATGACACACTGTTGGTTTTGGTCTTTTAATGAGTTTTGTCGACAAAACTACAGAGATTATTGTCAGCTTTAGTTGGTTTCATGTTGCATGATCATGTGAAATTTACATCAAACCAAACTTCTCTCTCTCTCATTTCCTCTCGATTCAGTCGGAGCACCCCGTTCCCGAGCAGTTCAAGACTGTCTGGGATGGCAAGAAGCTCGTTACCACATCAAACGAGTTCTGCGGATAAACGGGGGCGGGGCAGCATGTGAAAAATGGCCGCCCCTCCTGTACACCATCCCCACCCCCTTTTTTTGCAAATGCCTTCCTGACTGATCCACCACCCAGCTAACTCTCATACTGTAGACTGAGATTTGGACCTCATGCGTTCTGTCTCCTTTCTCCTTCCCTTCCTCCTTATCAGCCAATCACAGCTTAAGCTGTCCCTTCCATGCGCCAATGAGAGGACTGCTCACTTTTATCTGGAGCAAATCCTCCAGCCAATCAGCAGGGAGCAGCTTGTCAGTCAAAATTGGTTTTTATTCCCCCCCTGTGAGCACTGTTCAAAACGATTCGCGAGTTTTGCCAATAGCCGAGATGATCTGTATATTTTTTACCTGTCTGGATATTGCTGACTAAATTTAGCATGTAGAATAGCCAACACGTGAACAGGGATATTGATTCCTCTCTGCAACAAAAGCACTGCAGCCAATCAGGATGCTTCGGGCTGCTCTTCTTTTCTTCCTCCTCTTCCTGGTCTGGAGGGGCTGGTGTGTGTTTTAAGTTGTGACCTGATAGGTTTTTTGTTTCATTTTATGCAATCCAGTGGTGAATCCAGCACTTGTCAAACAGCTCTTTCACAGAGGATAAAGGCATTCATATCACCTCCGCTGGTGTTTACTGTAACAATATTAACATTCATAGTGGACATTGTGAACAAAAGAGATAAAAAAAGAAAAAAATAAGCACATAAAGTAAGAGTAAAAGTTTTGTCACAAGATCGCGGTCCATCTAGATGATGTTTGAACTATTATAATAGCAGGTAAACTATCATTCCTTGTGCTTTCATCAAACTCACACAGAGGACATTCCCGATTTATTGAAAAGAACATTCCATACAAGGAGGCAAGTAAGGAAAAGTTTGCGATAAAGAGCCAAGAGATGTTTGTGCAAAGTGGAAGAGAAAGAAGAGACTGAAGGATAAAATCATCGTTACACGCTTCACCTCCACCTCAGTCTCTAGATTGGAAATATCTGCTGTAATCATCTGCATAGATATGAATAATTATTGATATATTAGCCGACCATCGTCGTCTCTCCACTCGCTCCTCGCCATGTCTGCTCTCTTGTTATCTTCAGCTCTTGAAGCGGTGAAGCTCTTTGCTGAATTTTCTTTTATATTGTCTCTTTTTTCTTTTTACCTCTTTAAATTTTTTTTTTTTTGGGTCCAAAAATCAGAAATTTTGCTCATTAGTACTGGAGATATCATTAAAAATGTTGCAATAAAATGTGTCTTTTTTGGTTTGTCTTTATTGGGTTAAACACTTAAAAGTACAGATACAGTTAAATGAGGTTTGTAAGTCTGATAGGACTGAAAAAAATTTTAAAAAAGAAATGTTAATCCAACATTAAAAAAAAAAAAAAGTGACTTCATCAGAAGAAATCACACTGATAGTCTCATTTTAGTAAAACAGCAGTAAACTTGCACATAAATTAGCTGCTTAAATCACGAAAGCATCAGAAAAACAGCATCAACATGCAACAAGTGATCAGTGCAAAAGGAGTGAACTCTGTGCTTCCTGCAGCTCTGCTCCGCCTTTGAAGATTATTTATGCTAAAATTTCATTATTTTGCTCCAGAAACAGAATTTATTACACTTCAGTTGTTTGAGTGTGATGTTATATTTGCTGTGAAATGACCAACTGGAAGAGTTTTAGTGTAAATAAGGCAGCAGGTTGGTGTTGAACCACTCTCGGGTGAACTGGAGGTGGTCTCCTGGTGTTGCCAGAAAAGCGAGTTTTCCAGCTTTGTCCATCGCTGCCAGGCCCAGACGATCCTGAACGTGGGCACAAAAATACAGTTTACAGTTAAAACTTTATTTAATAACCAAATCCTATTTTAAAAGCTATAAAACTGTTTGCATTAAGACCACTGCACATTTCCCTCTTATTTAAATGTACAGATTTATAAAACAATATGTTTTTTTAACTTGTGCCAACTATGAAAGGGGGCTACAGTTAATCAATCAATTGATTTTACACACAATACAGTGTCTGAGAGGTTGAATTAGTCCACTTTAACTTTTTAAATTGAAAAACCAACTGAGCAATTAAAAAAAATGAAAATAACCTGCTGACAAATTTAAATATTTTGGCCCTTAGAGGAAATTTTGAACTATTTGAAAAATCTCAAACTGAATTTAGGACCAATTTAAATAGACTGAAGACTATTTACAACTTTATTTTTGTGAAGCGTCTCTAAAAGTTTAGTGGCTTATAAGAGACATAACAGGCTCAGTGCAGCGGAGGTCAAGCTTCAGTCCCATAGTTCTCTTATCAGGGTTGTTTTCACAGAAGTTATTCTTGTAACAAAGTACTTTAATAGTGAGTCACTAGTATTTTTTTTTTACCACAGTTAAGGACCTGAGCACTTCCTTCACCACTGGTCTCCATAGTAAGAGACACAAAATGCAAACAGCCACAGAACATTAATGATTTTTACAAGCTGCTCCTTATGATGAGAAAACTGAAGTTCAAGTAAATTGGATGAAATACTCCTTTAAACTGTGGTGATATCTCACTAGCGGCTAAGCTAACTAAAAAAAATACACACTAATAAAATACTCACCTTATTATGTTTAAATAAAACTATCAAGCAAAGCGCAGAAATCCATTTAACTTTAAATACACACTGGTTAAAGACCTTTGAATCACAGCTCACACTCATTTTAACGGCTTTTGCTTTTTTTATAGTTTTAAAAATAGTTATAAAAACATTTAATCCTTCATTTTTTCAGCTGCATTTCCTCATGAGGCAATAAACAGTGTTACCTCTTTGTAGAGGACGCTCTCCTGCAGAGTTTCAGTCTCTTTGGCCTGACCGGTTTTCAGGAAGCCGAACCACTGCGACAAGAATCAGGATTAGATGGTTTATATGCTGTTTTATTATAATCAGTGAAACAGAGAAATACTGTTTACACACACAGCAGTTTAAAACACTCAGATATAATGTGATGTGGAGTGTGTGTGTTACCTCTGTATCCACAGGATCCACCACAGTGTCCTGCAGGAACTTCACCATGACGAACTTTTGCAGCAGCTGAAGATTCTTCTTATAAGTCTCATTTACAGCCTTAAAAGCAGAAAAAAAATGTTTTTAAGTTTTAAATAGATGCTTATTTTTAAGTTTTTAATAAATATGTTTTAGTCCAGATTAACTTTTCAACAAGCTAGGTGTTTAAATGGTCCAGACACTCAAAGTAATTTTTTCACAACCTGGCAACCCAAACCTTGTTCTTATGAATGAACCAACACTCATCTATGAATACTACAAATAAACCTTCAACTTTTTACTTCCTTTTTCTGAAGCTTTTACTATTTTTAAGTCTTCAGCTGCATCACGGAGTTGCTCCATCTGCTGGTGAAGACTGTGAGATGCAGTTAAAATCTCTTAAAGGTAAGTTAAACAGGCCTTATCCTACGTTTACACTGTCAAATTAATTTCTCTGAGTCCTCTCCCAGAGTCTGAACTGATAATGCTGAGTTTAACTCTGTGTTTTAATCTCTGTTCTGCCTCTGTGAGCTCGCTGCAGCTGCATACTGACCCTCTCCTGGTTGATGTCGGCCAGGAAGAGGCTGTGCTTCTTGTACAGGTCGTCGTTCAGGGGGTCGTGCCAGTACTGCGCCTGCACCAGGCTGATAACCACAAACACAACGAGTCAACGTCACTGATCGGTTTAATAAAGATCTGCTCTGCACAGCACACAACAACAAGGCCGCATCAGCGAGTGACGCACAATCATCCGGAGAGGAAGTGAGTGACATCTTACTGTTTCTGAACCAAGTCTGTGTAGGCGCCGCTGTTCAGAGCTTTACGTATCATGTCACAGATGTGGGAGCTCTCACCGGGACACCTGGGCAGCCCGTACACACCTGAAGAGACGCAGAGCACATAGGGCACCTGATGTATCTTGTCAAGACTTGAGAAAGTTTCTGATAATGATCGTTCACCTTCACAGTCTTCCAGAGCTTAAAAACACAACCTACTGTCACGCTGCAGTGGCCAATCAAGTGAAGTACAAAGATGAAAATGAAACTCCTACACAGCTGCACAAACCTGCGTTAGTCACTGCAATGCCTCATTTGAAGGAATTTAGTGTCACATTTGAAACCAAATCTTAATTTAGAATGATGCATTCACTAACCGTGTGTAATCTGTACAGTTTTTAGAAGTGAGCTGATTTGGTGTTATTGTTTTTTTTTACGGTGATGTTACCTTGGTGTTGACCACCGACAGAGATCAGGGTTTTCATCGGTGGGGAGGGACAGCGCTGAGCCACAGCTCGTCTGTGAAGAGAGGAACCAGGAAGGGATCAAAACAAGCTTCCTCATTCTCATCAGGTGACAAAAAACTTGAAATAGAAAAAAAACCTGAACCTGAAACCTGCAAATGAAGCTCAGAACTTGAATCGTATTATGTTGACTTTTTCCAACAGAATCACCCTTTTTTTTCTTAAGATACTGGTGTTTTTTTTTTTAAGGATTTCATTCACTGTGTAGTAACATCAAGCAAGAAGGGAAACCATACAAACACAGACTTTGTCCTATTTCTACCACATTCGCTTAACAAAACCATTCAGGGTCCAGAACAGCGGTTACATACAGAAATTGTGCCCCCTGGGAGAAGCCCATAGCATTGTATCCTCCCTTCAACTTGGGGTCCTGAGCCAGCTGAGCGCACACCATGGACACCTGCTCATTCACGTCCATGAAAAACCCATTTTCTGTGTCCTGCATGAGGAGAGACATGAAAAGTTCAAAAGAAAGACCGAGATTAAAGGGAGAAAACGGGCGCCGTGGACGAGGAGAAGAGCTGAGAGATGAAGTCACGGTGTCACGACGGATCAAAGCAAAAAGCGACAGAGTCATGCTGGTTCGCTATGAATATTAACACTGAAATGTTACATATTGAAGTTGTAAAGGAGCCATTTTTCTGATGAAACTTGTGCCACCAGCACTGCAAATGTCACAGAACAGAAATCCTTACATGTCATTGGGGATGTATCAATCAAAGCTGCGGTGTGACTGCTGACCACACCGCCATGACACTTTGCTTGAAACGCTGCAGCTCGATCATTTCCCTCCATTTCTGACTGTAAATGCTCTTATTTTTTTGGTATCAATTCGTATTTTTATTTTTACACCTGTTTATTTTTAAATGCTCTCTATTTAAATATTCTTATCTCATTACCACTTGGCTCCTACATGCAGCAAATTAATCATTTTGAATAAAGACAAAGTCAGTAGCATCTTTCATTAAGATTTTAGCACGATCTTGGAGACAAATTCCCTTTAAATACAGCGTGCAGGCACCTCAATGACGTTCTTTCCGATCATCAGAGACAGGACGTAAATGCCAGAGATCTCCTCCTCAATCATCTTCTTGATCGCCCCCATGCTGAGCGGGTTGCAACAGCTGTCACCTGGTGGACACATGAATATTCATCTCATTACCGTTTAACCATTAAGCTGCACTTGACTCACTTTCCGATGCAAATCTATCGTTAAAACAGCCACACTGATGCACCGGGTGACATGTTCTTTTGATGCCATTAAAGTGAAAACTGTCTTGTATTTCAAGTCCAACATGTATCGTTCTGCTGCCTTCACAAGAGCACAAAATGTGTATTGATCTGCTGCTCAAGAAATACTTCATTTTCAGTAAAGAAGATGAAGCCATGTTATGTTTTTCATTGCTCTGCTGCTGAAGCTCCAAAACTATGTCACATCTCCTCTCACACTTCAACACAGAAACTACTGTAAAAGTTTCAGTAAATATTTAACCTTGAATATCATCTGACACACTGATGTTGGCAAGACTTCATTCAGGTACTATGAACCTTATAAGTGGAACGAATTTCAAACTGCCCTCAATCTTAAGTTTTATATTCCCTTTGGGGACTTTGAAGCCCACATCTGAATTTGTTTTTTATGGTTCTTGTAATTATTTTTTTAACTCTACATTCATTGTGTAGTTGAGTTATTTCTGTTTGCTGATTGTTTTTCCGACAATGTTTCTTGTTCTCAGTTCTCTCTTATAAAAGAGATCTTTATATAAAGGAACTGTGTAATTCTGTAGTGATTAAATAAAATTTACTCTATCAAACGTTTGCTAGAGCCTGAGGAGGCCAACCCCTTAAAGGAAATTATTTGGTCCTTTTTGGAAGTGAAACTGCATAATCTTGCCACTTTTTCCAACATTCACATCCCCAGAAGAGGAAAAAATGCTCTACTTATTCTCATATGAGCAACATTTGATAAAAAGTGGAGAAAAAAGGAAACATCAGCTGTGTCATCCAACCTGGTCAAACGATGAAAAGGTATAAAGAAAAGCTCTTTTCAGAAATATCTTATAGCTCATATAATCATTTTTTAATCAATACACAGCAAAGTCTTCTTGCTGTTAAAACACAAAGAAGCTTCAGTGAAATGGAAACAGCTTGTAACCTGAAAGATTGTACCTCAGAAATACCTCAGCCATTGCTTGTAAAGAAGAAGTAAGAATATTTTTGCTTTCTTACTTCCCCTGACGGTGTTTTCCCCGCCTCGATGGAATAAAACAGACCTTTAAACAACCTTTTAGGTCTAAGTGCAGCTTCAAGAATTCAAATCACACATCAGGTCTCATTAAATGTTGGACGAGGTTTGTTCTCAAACACAGCTTATGTCCTGTAAATGTAAATATTAGAGTTTACAAGAAGTGGTGTATTTGGTTTTATTGCTTTCACTTTTACCGAAATGTAGGCCAAAACATGGGCGGGTACCAAGGTTTTCAAAGGTATTGATACATGGATACTTGTCCCATATCAAGTGTTTAAAATATTACAGTCTTTTTTTTGCAGCCAGACATCTAAATTGTATAGTACAGAAAATGTAATAACAGTTAGTTGAACTCCAATGACCACTCGCTTGTAGAGCTGTCATTACAAACTCTTAACCTACTTATCATCTTGAGTAAACATTGTAAATATTTCATTTTTTATTTAAACATAAATTAGTCGAATAAAGAACTGGAGCAACCTGATACAGAATAATTACATATATAGAATTTTTTATAGTGTCAGACAGAGTTGACTAATGTTTTATCCAACCTTAAAGCTTTCACAGGGGAAATAAATATTTAAATTTATGTTCAAATGAGTGATTAAAAACAAGTTTCCTCATAATTTTAATCAGATAATTAAAAATAACGTTATGTTTTTATCTTTCACAAAGACTATGGACAGTACAGCCACTCACCCATCCCATGCCACAGCACCAGAGGTACAGTCTCATTGTTGGGTTTAAAAGCTGAGCTGCCAGCAACCAGCAGCACTGGACCAGCCAGGAGGAAACACAGGAGGGCTGCTGTCATTTTGGACCCTGCAACAAATACCTAGGAGGTCAAAATGCGAATATATGTGCAGCAAAATAAAATTTACATTTTATCTTCTTCATTTTTTTAAATATCTAATCTTATCTCAGGACATAACTCTGCAAGATTTGGATGAATAAATACAAACTCCACTTTTTTTTCAATTCAATCTCTCCATTTAAAGTCCATTCAGTTCTAAAAATAATATATATTTTATGCTGTTTTCATTTTAATATTGTATTTATGGGTGCTTTCTGAATACTTTCGGTTCTTCATAACTGCGTTTACACTGTCTTAGATGTTTCGGCACAACAACGAGTGCAGAACAATAAAGTATATTGGAAATTGTAGCTACGACATAAGTGTGCTTTCGATGAAATCCTGAGAAAGTTAGCTTGAACACGCTAAGTTAGTGATCAAGAAGCACAAGATTATTCAAATAAATCAAAGACTAAACTCATTTTAAAATACGCGGTTGCACATAACATGCATTAGCACAGCTCAGATCAATCAAATATTATTCAACAGAACATATAATTTGAATTTAATAAGCCAATCTAATGTAAAAAATGCCCTTAATTTCAAAAAACATTACTCACCGTTTATTTGCTCTTCCTGCTTCTGTTTGCATGACTCTCCGTCACATGACTATGTTTAGAGCGATCAGCCAATCAGGTGGAAGGGGCGTGGTTAGCAGCTAAGGGGGCGGAAATGTCTAACTTAACGACCAACATTTTTTAATAAAACCTGCGTCTGTTCTCTAGCCTAAATTTATTCAAAGTTGTGTAATATTATATGGTTTTAACATTTTGGTAAGTTTTATTAAAATTCAGTGTAGTTACGTCACGACCTTTCGTTGCTTCTTCAACATATAACGCTTAACACCGCGCTCTTGCTGCTAGCTAATTAGCTTGCAATGCTAGCTAGTTATGAAAATCACCGACAACAACATTCCGATGCGGATTATTAAGCCTGGTAACTGAAAGTACAAACAGTGACTGGCTTAGAGGGGAGCATAAGTAAGAGAGAGGGGGCTAGGTTACAGTAACGTCACAGGATGTCTATTCAGTATGAGGAGCCCACTCTGCCCGGGAGTTACGATGTTGTGGGGTCGTTTCCCAAAAGTTTTGGTTATGGGGTGGAGGAGCCAGACATGGAGGAGAGCTCAGCATCAGCTGACAAACCCAGGATACTACTGATGGGACTGAGGCGGAGTGGAAAGTCGTCAATTCAGAAGGTAAATTACCTCTAACAAACTCTTAACACACCTGTCAAGTTACCTGGCTTTGAAATATATCATTACCGTCCACAACAGTCTTATAATAAACCTCCAACCTAATAAAAGTAATGATAGTCATTTTTTTTTTTTAGCTGTAGTGATTTTGCCTTTAAGTATTACTGCCTATACTTAAAGGGTTTGTAATGATCAACTAACCTTCACTTATACTGTATAAATAGGGTGCTAAAAACGCAGAAAGACTACTCAGTATGTCACGATAAATTTGATCAGCAACTTGAACTACATGAATCAGAATAACTGCAACATTAAGAAGAAGCTCTAGTAACTTAATAAAATATCGGATATTATAGAAAATCGGTATAGAAATGAGATCTCTGTACCATTTAAACATTCACTCAGAAAAGGTGAAAAATTCCAACACAAACTTCAACAGAGAAAAAATATGAGCAACAGAAGAAAGATTCATTTATTAGTTTAAAACGAACAGATATGAAATAAGTGTTTATAAATCTACATCTATATCTATATGTAATATACAGAGTACAGAAGTAGCAGAATTACAAAATAAAGAATGACAATATAGAGTAAACAGAGTGTACAATATACATGTTGAGTAAATTGTAAGTGTAACAAGCTAAGTGAAGACTGTAACTCAGAGAAGACTTTGACAGTAATCTGTGTTTGTTTCTGTCCAGGTTGTTTTTCACAAGATGTCCCCCAATGAGACTCTGTTTCTGGAGAGCACCAACAAAATCTACAAGGACGACATCTCCAGCAGCTCCTTTGTCAACTTCCAGATCTGGGACTTTCCTGGCCAGGTGGATTTCTTCGACCCCACGTTTGACAGTGAGATGATCTTCAAGGGAACCGGAGCTTTGATCTTCGTCATAGATGCTCAGGTAGGATGATGTTAGTTTAAACGGCAGAGTTTAAAGGCTTCCTGTGTAAGATGAATGAATACATCAGCGTTTCCTGTGCTAAATCTGTCCGTCCTGTTGTCAGGATGACTACGTCGAGGCTCTTGGCCGGTTACACCTCACTGTGTCCAGAGCCTTCAAAGTGAATCCAGACATTAACTTTGAGGTGTTCATCCATAAAGTGGACGGTTTATCAGACGACCACAAAATAGAAACACAGAGAGACATTCATCAGAGGGCTAACGATGATCTGGCAGACGCGAGCCTGGAAAAGCTCCACCTCAGGTGAGTGTGAGACAAGTCTGCACAGGTTAGATACTTAAAACTGAGATTGAAATCAAGCTGCAAGACTTCCCGGACACCATGTTCATTTCTGTGAGTGCAATCTAACAAGATGGTGTTTTATCTGCTCTACTTTAATGCACTGATATGAGAATAAATAAAGAATGAAATGCTGTAGGGAAGAAGTAGAAGAAAACTGTCCCTGGTGTTGTGCATAACTATAATTCAGCTGAAATACAAATAGCGGTAAATTCTGTTGAGAAAGAGTTGGTTTGCCAACCTGATATCTTTCTCTCTCTTTATTTAAATATAATGGTGCCACATGCAAACTGCAGAACCTGCTTTTTGAATCCAGCCTCAAGTGGCCATATGAGGAACTTCAGTTTTTTTGGCACTTGTGTTGCTTCATCTTTCAGCCCTGGTTGGTTGCTGTTTGGTCTTAACTCTCCTCTCTTACTTTTCCTCCTCAGCTTCTACCTAACCAGCATATATGACCACTCCATATTCGAAGCCTTCAGTAAAGTCGTCCAGAAGCTCATTCCTCAGTTACCAACACTGGAGAACCTTTTGAACATTTTCATATCTGTACGTTGTTTCATATTATTACTCAAACTACCCGAAAAAAAAAGCTTGTACTTCCTCTTATTGACGTCTCTCATGTTTTGCAGCATTCTGGGATCGAAAAAGCCTTTCTGTTTGATGTTGTTAGCAAGATCTACATCGCCACAGACAGCTCACCTGTGGACATGCAGTCTTACGAACTCTGCTGTGATATGATAGATGTCGTCATTGACTTTTCCTGCATATACGGGTGAGGAGAATTATATTGTACTTGCTTAACCGGTTTGAAATGATTGTATCCTTTTATGGTGAAGTTTAAAGGTGTCTATGTGTCTCCTTCTCGGCAGGCTCATGCAGGACGGCAGCGGCTGTGCGTATGACAAGGAGTCTTTGGCTATCATCAAGCTCAACAACACTACAGTGCTTTATTTAAAAGAGGTCACAAAGTTTCTCGCTCTCGTCTGCATCCTCAGAGAGGAGAGCTTTGAGAGAAAAGGTGTGTATTTACTACAAGATGTCCTAAATGGTTTTAGACACTATTAAACATTCAGTCATATTTGAAATTTAATGCTTCTAAATGACTTATTTTCCTGTTTTTAGGTTTGATAGAGTACAACTTTCACTGTTTCCGAAAAGCCATCCATGAAGTGTTTGAAGTTGGCGCCTCACCACAAGGCACCAGCTCGTCCGGCAACAACCTGAAAGGCAATAAGTACGCCGCACTGAATGGAAGTGCTGTTTAAAAGAGGAAGAGGAGGAAGGGGACAGGTGTGATTCTTTGGTTTACCTGAAATACAGCGAGGTTGTACGGTGTGGAGTAATAATATAAAAAGCACAAGCACCTCCTGTCAAAAGTTGCCTCAGTGTGCGCAACTCAATGTGAATCAGTGAAAGAATCAGAGCTGCAGCTGATGGACTAAACTCAGTGATTTAAATGGATTTAAGTTGATCAACCTGTGTTATCGCTGGGAAATGTGTCTGTCTAGTTACAGTTACAGGTGACATGCCAAAAAAAAAACAAACATAACTCAACAGTGGTTCCTGCTTTCTGAACATTTATCATTTATTCAAATGTCTTAGAGGTTTGTCAGCTGTGTTTACCTTCCTGGCCAGTTAATTCTGTGAACTCTGCAGCATCAAAATGTTCCTTAAAGAAGTTTGTGGTCCTGTTTAATAAGCGCTTTTGTGTAAAAAGCTTCAACCTCCAGCATCTTTCCAGTAAATACACATAACATTCTGTGACAGCACAAACTCCCTCCGTGTTCCTGCTCATTTCACCTTGAATTATTAAGTGCTGCAAGTGGATTTAATCTCCTCTGTGAAAGAAAAGCAGGGTGTTTGTTCTCATGTGTTGATAATGAGTCATGCGACCAGCGAACGGTGCTCTGCTCAGGATCACAGACCAGAACTGTGCCAGTTACACCATTAGAGCCGAGGTTGATCAACAGAAGGACCGACGGCATGTTGGTCCTAATGGAGTCTGGAAATTCCTGAAGACTCGGACGACCCGCATCACCTGCAGACGGACGACTTTTTGCAGCTCAGCGAACGTTTTGACCAAATTTACTTCACAGAGATTCAGTTTGTAGCATTTTTGTTTTGCTTTTGGGCGTGAGTGTCGAGTCCAAATATGAATAACATTTCAGAGAATGTGAGGATTTGTTTTTATTAGTGTTCATTTTTCTTTAATAAAATATCTTTCATATTTTTGCTGAGTCACGCTTTGCTGTATCTTTTTATATGGAAACCTACTTTAGGAAAAAACATCACCTAAAATATCTTCAGTTATGCAGGTTTTTGTTAATATTTTTGCTAATGTTATAATTATGAGACCATCCATCTTTTTAAAATTTATTTATATGCTAGGAAATAACTATGGAAATCTAATATGAAACATAAAATGTTTAAATCTGAATAGATATTAGATAAATTTCATTTTTTTCCTCCTTATTGTGTCATATAATCTCATAACTATAAGATCTGTCAATTTTGATAATGTTTTATATAATTTTGAAAACTTTCTGGCAATAATGAAACACAAAATAATCCAAGCATTCAGCATTTGTTTCATTACAATAATGCCATAAAAATGACAGTGTGTCTTAAACTATCACAGTTTGGCTAAAATGTCTCAATTCTGTCAGTTTCTTTAAAATAAGAGACACAATTGTAGCTAAAAATCTAATTATTTTTTCATCATAAAATGTTTTCTATCATTTATTGTCACAGAATTTTGAAAAAATGTTTTGTATTATTAAACGTCTCATAAGTGGCATAAGGGGCCTAACTAATGGGGGTAACTAGCCAATTTGGCCAGTAGATGGCAGCATATTCACATTTAAAAATATGACATTTATAGATGATGTTGAACCTTTTTGCCTTCACTGATGTTTGGCCAATAACAACAATAATTTATGATATATTTTCTACAAATCCTTCACTGTGAAATCTTAGACCTTTCTGCCCATCAACAAGTTCTGTAGATAAATCTTAAAGTTCTCACACACATAAATAAAAAAGCCTTCATCACATCACATGCACATGACTTAATGGGTTGTGGCAGGATGGAGCTGCAGCTGAAGCCTCTAATCGTCCCCAGACCTCCTGCTCACCACTGTGGAAAATGGAGGTCAATGAGAGGGAAAATGATATCTTGCTTTCATGGACCCTGCAGTTTGTTCCTGACCGCAAAAAAAATAATCTAGTCAAGAAATCTTGGAAGAAACGCTGGACTTTGAGAGTGAAACACAATACAGGGAATGTGAATGTGAATGTGAATGTGTATCTGTCGCTCAGCATCCTTATATGATGGGTTGTAACAAGTTAAGAGATTAGAAATTGTGAATTAGCTATTTAAATATTCAGTTTTTTTTTCATTTAACAATGCTTTCATTACAACTGAGCCGACTTTATCTCCATCTGGGAGTGTAAACCAGAAGATGCAGCTAAAATATTCAAGTTTAACACATTTTCATAATTTCTTAAAGCATCTCTGTGTGTGATGAGGTGTGTAACCTGTTAGCAAACACTTTAAAACTTGTAAAAACAGAGAGAAATGTGTCAAAAAATGTATAACACCTACACACAGTTACACTCCGTGCACTGCTTAAAGTGCTATGGTTAGAGGAAAACAGTCTGAAATAAAGTTGAATATGTATTAAAACAAATTGTCTTATGTTAATTACAAAGTTTCCTAGATGACTTATAATATAAACACACACACACACAGTCTTATTATCCAGCACCGTCATGGCTCCTACGACAGGATTATTATAGAGATTTTCCACTCAAAGAGATGATAAAATGGTTTACATCTGCAGCTGGAGGCCAAAATTCTACACTATATTTAAAATATTCAATTACATCCAACACACACATTAAGTGAACCTTCTTTCAGCTTGAACTCCCCACAAGGTGAAAGAAGGATGGAGGGAGTGGAAAGACAGGCAGGCAGGCAGGCAGGCAGAGGAGGGAAGGGGCGGTGTTTGGAGGGATGGTTTGCTTTTTTACGCACCAGCACAGATGCTTCAGTCGGTGGAAACACCGTCGGCGCTCAGCTCGCACGAGTCCACGCGGAGGATTTAATTATCTGTCATATTATCCGGCGGAGCAGCACGCGCGGACGGACTGATCCCGCGGAGTCTCTCGTGAACATCTTCAGAGGCTGCTGATGCGCGCAGAGAGGTACGTTTACACTTACACCACTTAGACGATGGGTGCTTTCAGGCTTGTGAAGTGGAAGAGTAGATGCTTCAAAATGTTTAATCTGAATTCGCACTTGTAGACTGCAATCTCTGTAAGCTTAGATGTGAGGCGCGCGCTGCCTCACCTGTGTTCACCTGCTGCAAAACGGCGCATTATTCACGCATGAAACACGTTTACAGGAGGCTTTAAACTGAACGCCGCCACTTTCTATCGAAGGTTAAAGCATTCATAACTGGTAAATAATGGTTTTATTGAAAGTAAATAATTTAAAAAGGCTTTCTAGATGAGTCAAACATTTTTAATGAGATTTATGGAGAAGCGCTGCCGGTATTTTTGACTAAAATCAATTTCTTAATGAGCTTTCTTAATGAGGAATCTCGAGCATTTATAATTTTATTAACATCATAATTAAAAAACTAAAAAACAAACCTACCTGTTGGTTTTTTTCGCAACCTGGTGACCCAAAGTTTGCTCCTGTGAATGACTTGCAGTCGATCCATAAAGCTTTGCTAAATTATTTATCAATAATTAATGCATTATCAGCCCTTTTTAAAGGATAACGTAATTATAAAAACTTATTCAGAGCATAATCATCTTAATCATGCAGAACTTATTGTTTTCAAGCCAAATATTTGACCCCCCACATCCAGGATGCATCAGAGAGGATATTCTTTCTTTTGACCTTAGAGGGAGGAAATAGTAGATGTCATTGGGGGTTGGGGGGCCTGAATGGGGTCCAAAGTGAGTAACTGATACTGTGAATAAGTGCAGCGACCCCGTTTTTTAAGTAGGGTTTATGAGACCAAGAACAAGGATACCTTTGAGGAAACATTTCCTTGCTTTTAATGCGTCAATTTACTTGAATTGGGTGAAACACACACACACACACACACACACACACACACACAAAAAAGGTTTCATGTGGATCTAATATGCTGTGCAATCATGTGATTTTTGTCCGTTTGGAGGAACGTTAACAAGCCTTTTCAGTCTTGTTGAGTTACAGTGATGTCATGTCTCCTTCAGATTACAAATCTTTCTTCTGGAGACTCAGCAAAGCTCCCCCCCTCCCCTCCTCTCCTCACCACCTCCACTCTGGCAACGCTCATAGTTTCCATCACCGCACACCATCCACACACCACTAACATGTTCCAATCCATTTGGGAGAAATTAATACATTCATTGTAACAATTCCCCTCTGGTTGCATTCAAGACTTGACGAAATGTTAATGTTTGTGAGTTTGTAAGGAGGAGGGAAGGCTTTTTTTTTCCACACAGAAAGGAAATCCTGACTTTTGTCTTTTTTAGAAGTCAGAGGGTGGAAGAAAAATGCTTCTTTTTTGTTTACTTTATTCTTCTTCTTCTTCTTCCTCTTCTTCTTCTTCTTCTCAGAGTTGGAACCGCACGATTTTGCCACGTTTCGACCACAGTTGCATTCCTCTGAAATTCTTGCGTTGGGCGAAGGGTTGCATCTGTGCACATACACTTATAAAAGAGAAAAGAGCCAGAAAGACATGAAACAGTTAAAAAGAAGATGATTTAGGGGCCGTTCAGTGACTTATGTCTCATCATGACTCAGTGTCAGTCACATTACTGCCTTTTCCACTTCCCATTCATAATACACAGCTTGGGAAGATGTTTAAAGGAGCAGTTTGACAACTTTTTAGCTGATTTGCCTTCTTGTTGAGAGTTAAAGAAGAAGATTGACACCAGTCTCACCAAATTTTAAGCTAGAGGCAGCGGCTGTTAAGCTAGCTAGCATTAGAGCCTCGAAACAAGCAGAAACAGCTAGCATGTCTCTCCAAAAGTAGCCTCATTAAAATGCTCTGATTAGCATGTTAATTAGCATTTTTAAATGCCTGTATGAAAGATTAACTCTTTTATTTTTGCTTTAATTGAAAAATAAGATGTAACATATTAATCAACGAGCTCTAAGGTCTTGGTTGGTGGATTTTGTTTCCTCTTCAGAGAGCTAGCTAACTTTTCCCACTTGTTTTGAGGCTTCATGCTAATCTAAGCTAACCCGCTGCTTTTGGTGGCTTCATTTTTACCATACAGACGTCATTGTGGTATAAATCTTCTCATGTCACTCTGACCAAGAAAGCAAATAAGCTTTTGACCTTAAAGGTTCACTACTTTAATTAATCAGAGGGGAGACACCAAATCTGTCTGGAGAGCAGTTTACCCTTCAGTTTGGAGTAAATTTACTTCCTGGAAGTCCAAAAGTGTAATCGTGTCCAGTAGTTCAATGACTTGTCAAGTGGTTCAGTCCAACACCAAACCCTCAGCCTTCCTGAAGCTCTCCAACACAAAGATAAAGCTTAGAAAGTCAAATAAATACGGCCGTAAACATGAAGCAGAGACGGCAGGCCCAGCAGTCTCTCAGAAACAAACACTTGTTGCCATTAACACTCAGGTCTCGAACCAACCAATGCCAGCTGGCGTCCGATGGGAAAATATGTTTACTTGTGGACTTGTTTGTTTGAAAATGGTTGCCGGTACTTAAGATCAGGCCGGTCAGTGTTGTGCCTTCAAATGCAATCCAAGTGCAACAACCATGCTGCCAAAAGTAACTTCACCAGAGATACTTTATTTTTAGAGACTTCATGACAAGACTTGATTATAAGCTTTTCAATCTTCCTCTTGGCTTTCAGTCTTTTCATTTAAAAAAAAAAACATTCAGACATTTAATACATATTTTCAGCCAGTTCTTGGCTCTGGAAGTTGATGTCCAGTGATCAGTCAACCCCGTTCAAACAGACTGCAATATCTCATTCATGGTCCTCAGAGGATGAACCTAATGATCCCGATCTTACGTGTTAGCAACAAAAATTCGTTCTGTATTTACGACTAAATACCTACAAAACTAAAGAAATACCCGTAAGCCTCATTTTATCTTTATATTTGACTCCATTTACATGCAAAACTAAGATTGTAAACATGTTAAAGATTATCTCGGCTAAATATTAGCATATTAGCTTCGTCATGGTGAGTTTGTTAGCATGCAAACATTAGCGTTTAGCACAAATTACAGCCTCGTAAAGCTGCTAGCATGGAAGTAGGTCGTCAAAAGCTATACGTTTCTTCAGGTCAGTGATTCACTAAATCTTTTAAAGTCTGGTTTTGACCCCTTGTCTCATTTCAGTGCTGAGACAAAGCTCTGACTTTGTTGTAATTCTTTAAATCAATCACAGCTGTCTCGGGCAGCACTAAGCTCCTCTTACAGATGTGATTTCTTTATAAAAAAGCAACAAGAGGAAAACCGATGGCAAAGAAAATGCTGACTGAAATAGTCCACCGGTGGCAAGCTGATGCCCACAGTCTACAGGCTAAATTTTCTAGGAATTTCCTGGAAAGTGTGATGTAATTTTGATAGAAAAAAAAACCAACTTTGGAGACAGTGTTTAGTTGGTATATTTTACATAATTCAAGATTTGTAATTACATGCCTCCTGTCTGACAGGTCAACCAAACATGCAGAAATGGTTTATTCTGACTTCAGGCAAGCATATAATTCAACAAATCTGAGGAATAAATAAAACTTTAAAGCTCCCTCTTGAGCTTAGAAACAATAGTCTTGCAAAAAAAAGATTCATAAATCCACATTTTAGTTTGTTTCCAGAGCTTTAGCCACATCTAACGGTCTTCCACTGCAGATAGTTTGATGTTACATGACTGATGATGTATATTTACTGAAAATTATGTTACGACTGAGCAAACTGCAACCACCGAGGAAGACCATGAGATATGTGAAAGCTCATTATCTTGTAACCAGTTCCTCTGGAGGATTTTTATTTTTTTTAACTTCAGTTTTACTTGATTTTGTAAAAAGAAAAGAAAAGAAAATGGTGTTCAATAGTCTGTGCAGACAGATCAAAGAATTTCCTTTTTATTTGGTGTAAATTTGTACTTAAATTACATTTTTCTTTCCAAAGAAGTTATTTGGAAGTGATGGAGTCATAAAACAGGTGAAGAAATCACACTATTTAGTTCAAAATCTGAAAAAGTTCAAGAGTTTAGTTATTTCTTTTATTCTTTTCAGTCATAATCTCATCACCCCTGGTGGGGGTCATGACCCCCGTGTTGGTTATCAGCTCGTCAGTCTGTGTGATGAAGTCTTGGTGTTGTTGTGGCTTGTTTACTTGTTGTCTGACTGGATCTGTTTGCCAGTTTAGTCAGCAGAGGTGTAACTGCAGCTGCAGCCCACATTGTTTCACTGGATAAACAAACAGCCATCTGGAGGCTCATAAAACAAAACCAGACACGTAGTCTGTCTGTAAAGGTGCTTCACTGCCTCATGTTACAGGCTCACAGTTGCAGGTTATGCGACATTAACATCCAGTGATACTGATCATATCATGGTTTTGATTTAATGCGGCGTGAATAATCAGATTTCCCCGAAAAGATTGATCTTAAATTACATGAAGCTGAAAGTTTATTGACCTGAAGAAAATTTCTTTTTCACATTCAGATAACTGGAATAATTTGATCGACATGCCAGCTCAGTATCTCACAATGACATCAGTGTTTAAAAACAGCGAGGAGCAAATCATCCTGATGAGATCTTTAATCAGAAACAACAAACTGTGAACTGTGTGTTCGTGTTGATTTGTGTGCGTTCAGCTGAAATAGGCCATTTGATCTGCAGACACGTAGCCAAAAATTTTAAAAGTGCTTTATTTCTTATCTTGTGTACTTATGAATACTGTTTGTCAGTGATGTTTTTAGTGGAATTCAGAGGGATTTCTGTGGAATAATTGAAGCACAATCTCATTTTTAAAAATAACCATTCAATCTTCGACCTTAAAAGGATTTTACTAAAGAAACTGCAGCTTTTTGTCGCATTCAAGAAAACAAAAATTCTGTTACAGAAATTTGCCAAATCAGTGTCTCCGAATATCGTCATTGTTTACAACAGCATGGAGCAATTCATCCTTACGAGATCTTTAATCAGTGACAACAAAATGTTCAGTGTGTGTTCATTTTGATTTGTGTGCGTGCAGCTGAAACTGGCCTTGTGATCTGCAGGAAGCCACACCACATTGAACGTCTTTGTACCAGGGGGGGATGAAAGGGAGCAAAGTCATCTGACAGCCATAAGAGACCAGTCTTGTTTTCTCTCTCTAACAGTTTAGGGCTGCGACCATGAGGGTGTCACTTTTCCTTTAATGCTGCAGGGCTCCTCTGTCGCTGGCAGCGTCTACAAAGTGTTGTGTCGCTGTCAATATTCTCATTCTCCTCCCCAATCCAGGTTACGCAATCCAGGAGTCACACAATATGACGACTGTTCTGAGCTCCACAGGACGTTTAAGCACCTTAATCCGTTTCGGTGGGAATGAACAGTAAAGTTGTGTGGCAATTAAAAAAAACAACTTTGTTACACGCTTTCCTGTTTTAACCGAATGAACGCACAGTTTTGGGCTCTTTAATGAGTGTGAAAGAGAAAGCAGTGATTGTAGGTTGGAGTATTAGGAAAACAAGAGTCGAGCCGTGGTTGAAGCTCTGTGAGGCTGCAGGTCGAATCGTTTTAGACCAGAGTTCAACCTCTGTGTGACACTACGGACTCAGAAATATCAAGTTTTTATGTCGGCTACAAGTTTTGTAAGGTTGCAATGTTAAGATTCATAATGCATTTTGGTCCTGGACTCAAGTTTGGCCCATTTACTTTCACATCTGGGCACATTCCAGCTGCTATCTTCCAGTGTGGACCGACAGCAAAGCCGGTTTCTGTGTTCCTGCCAGAATTGGTCCAGATGTGGAAGTAGCATCTTACCGTCAAGCTGTATGTGGGCCAGACTCGAGCCAAAGAACAGGACATATATCTCGCTAAAAGAAACACAGATATGTCAGACATTTGTAGTTCACTACAGATGTGTCAAACAAACCGCTGGCAGTTACATCTAAATAAAACCGAATATTAACACCAGGACAATCAATACAGCCAGACAGGAGCCGAATATAGCTTGTGTCTGAACCACCTGAAACTCTTAATGCTATTTAAATGATGTAATGGCAAAGTTAGCATCTTGGAATAATGCATGAAAGCTTCCAGATTGGAATTACGGGATTTTTTTCTGTCTTGCCCATTCTGCAAACATGACGTGGCTGCAGCATGAGACCAAGTGGTGCTTCAGCTAATTGCTAACATCAGTAAATTAACACACTTAGGATGAAAATGTTAGCAGGTATAATGTTTACCATGTGTTCACCTTTAACATTTAAGCATGCTCAGATTTGCTAATTAGCACAACACAAAGTGCAGCTAAAGCTAAATGACATAAGTTTTGCAGGTTTTTGGTCAAAAGCCAAATTATCACAAACAGAAATTTTGACCTGATGATGGTGTTTTTTAAGAAAATGATATAAGTTGTTACTTGTTTATCCTGTGGAAAACAATAATGTTTGCACCAAATTTCATGAGAATACTTCCAATAAAAGTTGAGAAACATCAAGGGGATCAACAAACTTGTGAAGATACATCATCTGGGGACCCTGAATGTCTGCAGAAAACTTAATAACAAATGTTGAGATCTTCTGAATGGCAGCCTCGTGTTTTAGTGGGTTAGCAGAAAAAGCGAAAGCAGTGGTTCTAACTTTAGCACTTTCTCCTTTTGCAGAGACAGAAAGTAATAACATCACCACAAAAAAAGGCACTGAGGCTGTTTTATAATGCATGGATTGATATTCTGTTGCTATGACAGATTTAACACTCACCTACATATTTGTTCCACTAGATTTTATAACGTGTGACAGCGGTTTTCATCATGGAATAATCTGGTTTGTAAACCCTCAGACACAAGTCTAAATTCCTCCAGTGGGAAAATAAACAGCGACATGCAGCAGCAGCTCTCATGGCTGACAGAGTTCCTGGCTCCGGTCGTAAGAAACTGTCAAGATTGTTGAGGAGTAAAGCAACAGCAGCGAGCCATGAAGGGACATGAGACAGGAGGCCGATCCGTGGAGACAGTTGCCATTTGGCCGCCACTACAAAGCTCTCAGGGGCCAAGTGATTCCTGTAAATCTGAAACCAGGACAGGCGGTGTATGGGTGAAGAATTCAACGTGTCCACTCATCAAGGTGAATTGTGGGCTCGAATAGTTTCAGCAGCCGTGCTACTAGAGAGAGTACTTAGAGAATATGGATGACTGTTTTGGTTTAACGTCTCCCGGTAGATAGAAGAACTGGGGTGACGAGTCTTACTGGGCGCGGTCCAAGAGGACACCTGTAAAAGTTAATGTGAATGCGTCTCACACAGGGAGCTGACTTCATGTCAGTTCGAGGCTATAAATGTCAGACACTCGAGATGATGTGAAGACGAACAGCTGCTCTACAGATTTTTTATTAGCACTTGTGGCATTAAAGTGAAATGAATGAATGAAAAAATAAATGGGCGTTAAGATCTGAATGAGTCACTGAAAACATAATTAAGTCGTTACATCACTGTCGAACATATAGCACCAACATAATTTACTTTAATAAGCACTTAACTGACTTTATGAGGTCAAAATTCCCCCCTTGTTAAATTTCAAATCATGCATTTTCAAAAACTGTATTCACAGTGTACTGTCTATAATTTTTGAGCATGTATCTAGTATCTAGAATTCAAAAACTCTCTTAGCATCGCTCAATCCAGTGAGCTAATCTTGTAGCTCAAAGGGTCAGTGTTGCTATTAAAGTGACAATTTTATTAGTCAGAATGAATAAAATGTACAAAAGAAAGCAAAAATAATCCCTCTTAATCATCACTCAGTAAAATTTTTGGTCCGTGTTTGCAGAAACGCAGCCGTCTGCCTGTTTGTTTGGGTGTCTGGGTATCAGCCTTTGAGTAGCGGGCATGTAGCCCCCAGCTAATGACATCACACAGGGTTTTTAGGGCGACAAGGTGTCATATCCACCACAGTCAGTTGACAGAGCAGCTTTTAGGACTCATTCTGTCCTAAAGGAAAAAGGCTGAGATTTGTGTAAAAATCCCTATTTGATTTTTTGCAAAGAGTTAGCTAAAAAGATATAATACATGAGACTCAGCTTAGCTTAGCATAGAGATAGTAAACAAAGGTAAACAGCTAGTCTGGCTCCATCCACAGCTTAAAAATCTCCTTACCAACAATTTAAAGTTCACTAATTCACACATTTTATATCTAGTTTGTGTAAACTGTACAACAGAAACGTAGAAACAACCATTATTAGTTTTAGAGGGAGTTCAGGAAACTCCAGGAAGTCTCACTGTTGAATATAACTCCCTCTAAAACCACCAAAACTGTTGTTTAAACACTTGTGTTTGCCTATTGATTGAATTTAGGAGATCAACATGCCAATAAGTAACATTTAGGTTGTTGTTTTTTTTAACTTTGGGCAGAGTCAAGCTAAAACTTTTACCTGCTTTCAGTCTTCATGCTAATCTAAGCTAAGCTAAGATAAACTAAGCTAAGCTAAGCTAAGCTAACTGCCTCCTGGTTCTGCTCAGTTCCTTATTAAACTCGTTTACAGTCATTCTATATTTTCCTATTGTTCGGCTGTCTTCAGAGTCATAATGGACTGTCCTTAAGGAACCATAAAAAC
>JAQMCX010000018.1:4758769-4776468 GCA_029814765.1 Acanthurus leucopareius | reverse complement strand
ATAAGGCGCACTGTCGGTTTTTGAGAAAATTAAAGGCTTTTAGGTGCGCCTTATAGTGCGGAAAATACGGTACTTCTACCGGTAGTGACAATTTTGAGGGACTTTTATAACTTGTTCTTGAAATCTTAAAAATAAATTTCACTGTCTTTACTTTCAGTTTAAAACCAGTTAATTTTACAAACAGGGCAACTTTTCAGTCTTTGCAGGCTGTGTCTTTGTTTCCATCTCCCTTTCTTCTCTGTCGCAGGTAGAGTCTGTTAGCTTTCCTCAACAGCAAGATAAACCAGTAGATCTGTGGAACCAGAATTGCCAGATTACCCACATTGCACTGCAGTGGCAGATAGAAGGCCACTCTGTGCAGGGGAATCCCAAATTGCTTGCCATACTTCCAGTACATGAAGGGGAAGACCATGATCCGACACATGAAGAAACTTAAGAGGACAACAATGCCATTGATTCTGTGCAGCCTGGTGTCATCGAGGCCCAGCTGCATGTCAGGAAAGGAAGGAATGTGAACATTAGAGAACACACACAGAGATTAAAAAAAAAATCTGACGACAAAAGCAGATGCTTCAACACAGTTTCATTGAAATGATGTGAATCAGATACTTGCAGTCAGATCTACAGATCTAAACCTGATTGAACACCTTTGGGAGAAGTTTGGAGTAAGTCATCGGTGCACTCCACTGCCATATCTTTTGGATGACTAGTATTTATTCCACTTAATCTTTTAATATATAACCCTAACACTTTAATTTAACCTTTAAAAGTAAAAATAACAATTTTTGACATAAAAAAGCTCATATTTGAATGCATCAGTGGTAAGGAAAAATCTACTTACATAATTACATCAGCAACACAGTTCACTTTGTAAAAGCAGCACTGTTAACTTACACTATGTACTTCAGGGTCAAGTTCTATGTTAATATTTATTTACTTATTTTAGTAATGTTTCTATTGTTGGACTTTCATATGCAACATCTAGTTATTTTTAAATCAAGTATTTTTACATATGGTACTGCTTTTATTAATAAATAAAATTTGTGTCTGAATGCATCTTCTACAGGTAATCAGTTTAATTTTTTTTACATAGCACTTTTATCTATTATGCTTTACAGTTTGCCCCTAATTCACACACAGACGACAGTGGGCTACCATTCAAAGTGCTGCTCTGACTTTCCAGAGCTGTTTGGGATTCTTGATCAAGGACACATGAAACTGAGATCAGGAGATGAACTCTCAACCATGTGATTAATAGATAATCTCTTTATCTGAATATTGAAACAGCTGCCAGCTTTTCTAAATTTAGCTGGTTGAGGTCACTAATGGGAAATATGCCCACAGGAAATGTTACAATATAATACTGTCCCTTACACAAAGCTGAAATAAGCTAGGCATTTTAAACAAATCTTTAAATATTCAAACACTAACATGACATCGTGGGTGTATAACCATATTTTTGACTGATCACTTTTTGATGGAGTTCTGACAGTTTTATAAAGAATATGGGACGCAGAGACACTTTATAATTTTTTCAGGGGGTTTACCTGGATGAGAATCTTTCCTATAGAAACAAAAGGAGTACTAAACTCTGTGAGAAACAGGCAGCCGATGAAGAAATCACCCAGTCCTCTTCTGAAGAACTACAAATTAGACAAACTACAAAGTCAGCATAGCAGTCATATGGAGCTATATCTTAACACTGGATGGATGGATGGATGGATGGATGGATGGATGGATGGATGGATGGATGGATGTCCCATACTTACCAGAGTGATGGGCATGAAAATGAGGAGCAGCACAAGGTGATGGAGAACCAACATCCAGTCTTTCAAAAGGAAAGCCTTGACTGTCTGAAGAGAGTGGCTGCTGTATGACCTGTCATGACCTTTAACCCTTTGAACATGGTAGTGGCTCAGATACATGGCATAGATATCCTGAACCATGTAGGGAGCTCCAAACAAAACGAATGCATTGACTAGCCAGTGACTGTGATTGGTGAGACAGCAGGCATTTTCATTGAGTTAACAATATTAATACATAAACAAAAAATGATTTCGAAAGAAAGAAAACTTGACATATAGTGTGTACTGTTTTGCTACAAAAGACTTGAGGCTAATTTATTCATTTCAATTATAAGTATATTTCTTAAAATAAAAATTTACATTCAGAGTAACTCACTCACCTGTCAGTCATGGCGTTCGTGCAGGACGTCACAACTGTGACACCAGCCGCCGTAGCCAAAGATGCATGGATTGCAGAGACCACCCTAAGGAGACAGGGTCGGATAAAAACGACCGATGCTTTCTCAGTTGGTCATGCACAAAACTAGAGCTGGTATGAGTTTAAAAGTCGTGTAAATACTTAACTCAAAAAGTCCTTTGAAATGTGTGCTAAGTTACTTAATATCTTGCTTATCGGCTCCAATGCATACGTTATTGCTGATTGATAAAATAACTTACTGTAAACGGGAAACAATTGGTGTCTGCGGCCTCACATTACAGAATAAATAAACTAAATTGAACACTTTCTAAGGCTCATGGCGCTGCCATCAATGTGTAACGTTGTTAAAGTTTGAGGAAGAGAATAAAGACTATTTGGAAACCTTGACGGGAATAAGCGCTTAGTAAATCACATCAGTGCCGAAATTACCAGCTCTTTATATGAACTAAAATAAACCAGTAAGTACATTCCCACAACGTTTTTAAATTAAAACAAACACGAACAGACGCATTTCTTGAATGAGCTCGGTGAAGTGAACGATTCGTGTCTTTGCTACTGACCTCTCACTGACAGAAACCACGTCGGCATCGCTCCAGTGTTTGAAAGCGTGTTTTAGTACTTTTCTGAAGCTGTAGAAAAGCCCTGGGAACACAACAGCTCCACAAACCAGCGACTTCAACATAATGAAGGAGACACCGTCATAATGACTGACAGGTTTACCGAGGCTTCAGTGATACAAGACTGTGAGGGCAAAAGCTAATGTAGCTATCAAATGTACACATAAGCGTTAGCTTTGTCTCTGTTTTTTTTTGTCAAACTTTATTGAACAATATTTTCACATACAATCAACAAATTTTGGCATCTTAACTCACATAAATAAACAGATAAGAGACAAATAATATAGAAAAAACAAAGGTAGATATATAAAAGCACTGTAAAAGCCTATAAATATAAAAAAACAAAAACAGGCAGTGAAGATCACATTTCTCTAAGTAATTCTTGGATTATTGTCATACTATAACGACATTTCTTATTGTCAATCATTTTTATACATTCAACATAATTCTTAAAGTCAAGTTGGAAAACTGGAAAGGAAGGCCGACTTTTAGAGAACCTAGCCTTGTGGATGTGAAATTTTGCTATAAGTATCATCGAATTAACGATATGTTGAAGCCTTTGGGTAGTGGGCATGTAGCCCCCAGCTAATAACATCACACAGGGTTTTTAGGGCGACAAGGTGTCATATCCACTACAGTCAGTTCACGGAGCAGCTTTTAGGACTCATTCTGTCCTAAAGGAAAAAGGCTGAGATTTGTGAAAAGATCCCTGTTTGATATTTTGCAAAGAGTTAGCTAAAAGATATAATACATGAGACTTAGCTTAGCTTAGCATAGAGATAGTAAACAAAGGTAAACAGCTAGTCTGGCTCCATCCACAGCTCAAAAATCTCCTTACCAACAATGTAAAGTTCACTAATTCACACATTTTATATTATGTTTGTATAAACTGTACAACAGAAACGTAGAAACAACCATTATTAGTTTTAGAGGGAGTTCAGGAAACTCCAGGAAGTCTCGCTTTTGAATATAACTGCCTCTAAAACTACCAAAACTGTTGTTTAAACACTTGTATTTGCCTATTGATTGAATTTAGGAGATCAACATGCCAAAGAGCAACATTTAGGCTGTTTTTTTTTTAACTCTGGGCAGAGCCAAGCTAAAACTTTTACCTGCTTTCAGTCTTCATGCTAATCTAAGCTAAGCTAAGCTAAGCTAAGCTAACTGCCTCCTGGTTCTGCTCAGTTCCTTATTAAACTCGTTTACAGTCGTTCTATATTTTCCTATTGTTCGGCCGTCTTTAGAGTCATAATGGACTGTCCTTAAGGAACCATAAAAACACTGGTTTCAACAATGATGGATTTTAATTAGATGCAGTTTTGTTTTGGCAACGATTCCACAGGAATTCTTTACTGGATGCCTAAAGGAGACTTTGATGACAGACAACAGCTGGAGACCACAGAATGTGTTCGCAGATGTTGTGGTTCAGGAAGAGAAACATAAAGCTCAAAACCTGAAAGACTATGTCAGGAAGGAAAACCATTGTTCTATCACTGCAATCGTTGTGACACGGCCGGACAAGAATAGAAACTTAAACCTCTTTGGACATTTTAGGAGGGAAGTTGGGCTGATTTCCCCCCAAACAGACAGCAATCTGACAGAAAACAGACATAGGATGTGATGTCTCGTCTCCGTTTGGTTTTCCTCCTTGTTTTGTTGACCTAGCTTGGTGCCCTTGAAGAGGAAGCGGTGCTGTTATCTGCAGGCAGGGATGTGCAGCATGAGGGATGTCCTCTGTTTTGCTAACATGGCACTCCAGAGAGAAAAGTCTCTAAATGAGCCGTGGAGGAGAGGAGGTTTCTGCTTCTGGCAGAGCTTTAGGACATGACTTAGAGCAGACTGTGTTTATCTTTTTTATGTTTATCTGAAATTGCTGTATCGTTGGTTATTAGAAGCAAAATGTTTGATAGCAGTCGGACATGAGGAATGTAAACTGCACTCTTTAACAGACCAGATGCAAATACTTGGAGGTTGCACAGCATGAAGCACAGTACCTGTAAAATAAAATCTGCGAAACTTTGGTGTGATTCTCAACAGCTTTATAACAAAACCACAAAAAAACCAAGTGGCTGTCATCAGTTTGCAAAGAGGTCTGGGTCATCTCATCGCTCTAGCAGAGGTGGTGACATCTTACACCTCTGAGGAGAGGAGGAAGCTCATGCCTCGATCCCTCGGAGAGATTTCAGATCCACAGCAGTTCCTCCGCTGCACTTTGTTGAACCCAAGGCCTCTTTTCTGACATTACAGAAACATGTCAAAGCCTCTCCGTGCCCAAATTAGGGGAGGGGGGGTGGAATTATAAACAATTACAGTCTCCATGTGAAATGCTTCAGTGTCTGCCTCTGGAAAGAATCCAGGCGTTGTGATCTTGAACATGAAGCGATGCATAAACATATAGCTGAACTCTGGACATTTATCCATAACTGTTCCACTGGAGGGTATTTAAACATCCAACGCTTTAGGTCTTCGCTCAAATGCATCTGCTGCTGCTGCTGAACATCAGATTGCACATCCGCGTTTGGTCCTGCAAACCACATATCTGTTGAATTTGTACATTTTATATCAACATTTCTAGCCATAACCGCACTTAATACAGCAGGATCATGACATTCTTATCTTCTCCAACTGTGCAATAATAATAATGAGTCGTGAAATACTGCAGATGTGAATTGAATGGTGTGCATGTGGTATGTTTTTTATTTTTCTCTGTCCTGCATTTTTAATGTTCTTATTTATAAGTATGCACTTTTAAGAGATTGCACTTTCAATTTCGTTGTACTTGTTCAATGACAATAAAGACTATTCTATTCTACACGACATATTAAAGAGATGTTAGTCGGACTTTTTCATTGGGAGGAAGAGAGAATGGTAGTTAAAGACCAATATTCAATTTCTTTTATAACTGTGAAAAACTGGGTGAATTTAGCGACCGTCCAGCCACGTTTATGTCAACAAAACCAGGTGTTTTTAATAAAATGCCAAGACATTTTCCAACCATATTGGTGGTGAAAGGATTCGAGTTACTCCTGACGGTCTGACTGCCAACAACTAATCCCTTACATCATCTTTTTCTAACCGTGTCCAGGTGTCTTTTTGCATAAACATAAACAGACCTTAACCACAGTATTAACACAACATGACTCTGCAGCCCAGTCAACAAAAAGAAATGTTAGCATTGTTTATATATATATCTGTGGTTTACAGAAGCAGGCAACACTTATTCCGTGTTGGCTAATGCCTTTAGTTTGTTCAGTATTAACGGCGAGATGATGTCATTGTCTATGTGCACAGCTTTATTTCCATCTGTCCTCCATCTGCTACACAAACTATCAATCAGGTTATTTATTTAAAAGACTCTAAATGCATTGTGTTGTTTTAAAGAGGCTCCTGACCAGATGTTACTTTAGTTAAAAGTTGAGTTAAATTTGAGATAAATTTGGATCCGAGTTAAATTTGGGACAATTGTGGTTGAAAAGTGGCTTTTTTTTAAGAAGTCTAGTTTATGTAAATACTTTTTTGCAACAGCAACACGATTATTATTTCTCAGTAACTACACATTGAAATGTTTTGACCTACAAATAATCACAAAAACTGTGCCAAGTTTGAGCCTCGTCACTTTAAACCTTGTTGTTTTCTCTGATTTCTTGCTTGCAGACATAATGATTTCAATGACACTCATGACATCTGCAACAAAAACAACAAAAAAGCATCTTCTTACAGACTTGTTGGGTCATTAATGATGCTAAAATAAATCAAATAGTAAGTGAGAAACATTTATTTTTATCATTGTGGTCGATGTGGTTACAGATGAGTAAAACGTGGCTGGAGTTCAACTTTAGTTAATGTTTGGAGATCAGCTTCGTTTTCTCTGTGGGATTGTGTTTAATGTCACTCAGCCGGGCGAGCGGGACGTAAATAAAGTTCCATAATGGGACAACTGAGATTTAAAAGATTACAAGGTTTTTATGAGAAACTACGGTCCAGTTTGAACTCTGACAAAGTTTTGTTTTTCGAGGAAATCCTGCTGCGATTAAAAAAGTGTCCTGGGAGATGAATTTGTTTGTAGTTTAAAGTCTTTTCTTTCTAATAACAAACGTTTGTCAGTAAACGTGTTCGATGTAAAGTGTTCAGAGTATAAATGCAATGATAACCAAACACAATCAACCCTGTGACACATTCACATTAGTTATAAAATACAGGAGCTTTTCAAGATCACCAGAATAACTTTGAGCAGGAAAAAAGCAGCAACAAAACATCTTGAAAGCATTTCAAGTAAAGTCTCTTTGCTCCCGATAACGAGATAAAGCTACGCTTTTGAAACAAGAGGAATAAACCAGATAAATGTGTGGAATTGCCCTTTAAACTCAGGCCAAACACAGATGAAAAAGCCTTTGAAATGGAGAACGCTGCTTCAGTTCAGCTCCCAACAATTAATATTGTTTGGTTGTTCTCCCTCAACGCCAAAACCGCCGCAGGGGGTTTCATGCAAGAATAAAAGGGGGGAGGGAGAGGGAGAGGCGGACTTTATTCACTTTCACTTATTCATGAGTAATGATGAAACAGGAGAAGCAGATTTATCTTCTCAATAGGTCAGCTATGACTCCTCTGTATTGTAAGTGTTCACTCAGCCTTTAATCTGCTCGCAGGAAAAGCTTCCAGGACGTGGAACATTTTGGATAATATTTAACTATTAACTGCAGTGTGATGGCTTTCGGTAAACAAGGTAATCTAATTAGAGTTGCAAATGACTCTGTAGGGTGAAGTCACTGTTATTCAAAGTCACCAACATCCTCTTTTTCCTCTGGTCATCTCAGCTCTCCAGGGATGTTTTTTCTGTGGTTTAAAGGTCCAGTGTTAAAGATTTATTTAATAGATCTGACAAAAATTATTCAGAGTTTATATAATAACCTGGAAATAAGAATTCACATTTTCATAGAATAAGCTCTTTATATCTACAGAGGGAGTTTGTTTTCTTCAAAGGAATCCACCATTTTGCACAGCCATGTTTCTACAGAAGCCCAGAGAGGACAAACCAAACACTGGCTTTTTTTTTTTAATGATTTTTCGTGAGTTATTCTTCCTTCATAGGCTTTTCTGCCTCCATGGAAGTAGACGTAAGTAAGCTAAAGGGTAAAATTCAATTGGTTGCAATATACAACCTCACCACTAGATGCCACGAAATCCTTCACACTGATAGCTTTAGTATTTTTAAAACTGGATCCATTTTTCCATCTTCGGGGGACTAATTGGTAAACATTTTTAATTATACCAATACTGAATGCGAGCACTGCAGATGGGCGCTGCAGAAAAAAAGGCTGGAATCTTATTTTCTACTAAAGGTGCTTGTTTTTTGACACTGGCAGGCTCAGGTTGTTATTTAGAAAGTCTGAAAAACTTCTTGGAAAGGATCCCTGCAGAGAACTTTTTCCATCTGTGTTTTTGAAGTAAATTTTTGACAGCCGTCTCCACACAAATCTCATTACCAAAACAGCATTTTTTCCACTCTGAACATGTAGCTTGTCTGATCCTTTTACCCTGGAGCTGCTAAAAACTTGGATCCACGTTTTCATCACATCCAGACTCGATTAATAGCTGTAACATCACCACAAGTCCAAAATAAACTCCAGTCCATCAGAAAACTGCTGCTCACTCAGTCCTGTGACCACATCACCCCTGTACTAAATATTTTGTTCAAGAAACAGATTTAATTCAAGGTTGTTGCCTTAACTCGAAGCCCCCTCCTACCTCAAAGACCTTCTCCACCACCACAGCGCCCCCTGCACAGCGTCCTCCTGTTCCCCCTCTCTAGAAACCTGTTTGCATCTCCCACACATCTGTATCTGCACCAATCTGTGTCCAAAAAGTCTCACAAAACTCCCATTTTCTCACAACTTCTCTTATGGTGTTTAATATTTACACTGTATTTCTCTAAATTGTGATGCAAATCATCCTTATCTTTCCTCAGACGTGCTCTCTCGCAGCAAATATAAAATTTATTTTTTGTTTCTCCCGTTTTTGACACTCGTGTTCTTCTTTTCCTCCCAGCTGTAAAGCTGTCTGCCTCCCCGCATCCTGCTTTCTCTCTCTGTCTTACAAATCTCAAATCTCACTCCTCCTTCTCCTTCCTCCTTCCTGCACTGTCTTGCACTGTAAATGCTAAACTGTGCCTGTGGTTTCTCTGTTTTGCAGGAGGTCAGCCAGACAAAGACATCATGAGTGACCGGTTCGACTGTAAAAACTGCAAGGAGTCCCTGTGTGGACGCAAATACATCCAGGTGGAGGAGAAACCTCACTGCATCCCCTGCTACGACCGCCTGTACGCCAACACCTGCCAGGAGTGTAAAGAAATCATCAGTCACAATGCAAAGGTGAGATTTACTTGCACAGTGGTTGAAAGTAACTAAGTACATTTACTCAATTACTGTGCAGACTTGATATTTTAAAATAATTTAACTTTCCTTGCAAATATTCATTATGCTTTTCCTTTCATTTCGGAGGGGAATATTGCACTTTGTGCTCCATGATGTTTGATTAAAGGCATCAGTTTCATAATAGATTGAAATATAATAGAAAGAATGACAAGATTTTTAGAGATTAAAGTTGTGGCTGAATCTTTTTCTTTGTTATTTAAGCTGATGTGTCCAGGTTGATGTCTTCAGGTATCTTTATTTGTTAGATCAACAGTTCAAAACCCAGAGATGTTTTGTTTATAAGGATTTTAAAGAGGGAAAGGCTGGAGCCAGGAAGTAGTTGGCCTTTCATTGAAAAATGAGGAAAAACAGTGTTCAAAATGTTGCATTTTTATTTTATGTTGATCACAAAATCATGTCAACTTTATAACAAATATAGAGTATTATTTTACCTAAAATATACCAAAGAATATGCAATGCAGGATAAGTTCAAATTAACTTCACCTCAAGCAACAACATTAAAACACTGAAATGTTAAAGCATCACAGATAATAAAAATCAAATATAAAATTAAAATTGCTAAATTTGAGATGTATTTAAGTTTCAGTTTAGATTCAAAGCAAACCTTTTGGATATAAAACATTTTCACTTTGTGTGAAATTTTGTCATAATCAGTGCATAACTTCTTGGGTTTTGACAAAAAACAAGTTTCGTGAAGTCACTTGAGCCTAAGTTTTGACCAGCAAATTGTTTACAGTTTATCTATGAGTCCAAGTGGATGCCTGTCTGTAATTTGAGGAAAGTCCCTGAAGGTGTTTTTGAATTATTGAGTTCACAAGAACGAGTCAGACGGACAATCAGACAAACATAAAGCCTCCAGCTGCAGCACAGAGGCATGGGAACAAAATGACATTAGCAGGAGCGACTCTGCCTCTATGAGGAGTATTTTTACCTTTTTAGTACATGTAAATAATATTACTTCAGCATTTTTACTCAAGAAACATTTTGAAATGAGGACTTTAAATGGTAGCGGTGTATTAGGATTAAACGTCTCACAGCATTAGAATAAATTTTCAAACTGCTTTAACAAAACAGATGGCATTCCTGGAAAAACACAACCTCACTGACAGAACATTAAAAATTGTCTGTAATCTCGTCTTGATTACCTAAAAAGCCAGAGTTAGTGAAAATTAAAACACTGTCCTGGAGAAAAACACCCATGGAGGCCTTCACTGCCCAGTGAGTTACTGACTCGCTGTGAGGGATCGGCTGTAAATTTCGCTCCTGTTTGCTTTGGCCGACCCTCGTCCGCACAAGACATAACAACATTGATCCATTATCCTTCACCGTCCCTCCTGCTTTAGTTGTTTCTTTTACTGTGAAACCCTGCGCCTCGAAAATAAGTTATTCACCGAATGATCAATGGAGCCATTTATCAGAGTCTGCTTGAACTGCAGATGAACTGGAACACAAACACCCCTAAGAAAGAAACTGCAAAAAAAGGGGTTATTTTGATTTTTAAATAGAAAAAAAAATGGACAAAAATGTCTTTGATGGCAGAGTTACTCTTCTGTTTGGAGGACAGCAGGATTTCAGAGAAAGTAGCAAACTGTGTTCAGTCTTCAGCATGAAAAAACATTTAAAACATTGATGTTTCTTTGTGCAGAGAACTAAAGTTAAAGTGCATGCACCAACGCTCAGTTTTGCACACAGGTAACACACATATTGACTTCAGTGGAGAGCAGATTCAGTCAGGTGACCTTCATCCTCATGGTATTAAAAAAAAAATCACATGGTTTACGCTGTGAAACTGTTGCAGTTTGGTTTCATTAAAACACCAAATCTACTTGGTTACAGCAAATATGTCACTGATCTGAGACTTATTTAATTCTAATTATGTCCAGTGTGTGGGATTTAGTGACATCTAGAGGTGAATTTACAGATTGCAACTAACTGAGTGACACTAAAGTTATGAAAACACAACTTTTCTTATCTTCAAGTGATTAAACACAAGTGAAAACATACTTATGCTCATGTTATCTTATTCAAACTTCATATCTATCATATTCTGCAATTAGATATCCTATAATTTTTTTGCTGTGGACCTTTAAATAGTTTTTATTTTCATTTATTCTTTAGTTAAATGTCATATTTATGGCCTTTTCCCGGAGAGGCTTTTAAATTAAAAAAGCCTTCAACTTCATTACTTGTCTTTGGGATTCAATTTTTATGATTTCTTGATGACAATCTGTAAAATAACTCTTATTTTAATCATTTTTGTCCCTTGTTTGCTCATTTCATCTCTTTTAATGCTTGTTATAATTTTTCATCTTGTCTGCCAGATGTCTGTGATTACTCTTGTTATTCCTATTGGGGAGGAAACACCTCTTTGGCTTCTTTCTATTCACATATGTATTCAGTTTTAGAGTTGTGTGTCTTTTACTCTGAGGTTTTAATTCAATAAACAAGGTCTTGACATGATTTAATCTGAATCTCCAAGTGAAAAATAATCACATCTTAGAAATGTAATATGGAACGAAATCAACCTTTGGCGTTGTAGAAAAATGTGAGTTTTAATTCTGACTGGTTTTAAAAGTCTCTAATCAGTTCAACACTCCCTCTCCTCTTCCTCCAGGAGCTCTTCTATGAAAATAAATATTACCACTCGCACTGTTTTCGCTGTTTCCGATGCGACCGCTCTCTGGCAGACGAGCCTTTCACCAGCCAGGGCGACTCGCTGGTGTGCAGCGACTGCTTCTGCAACGAGTTCTCCTCCAAGTGTGCAGCCTGCGACAAGACGGTCATGCCAGGTACTGACGACAAAACACTCGATAGAGAAAACTGTCTGTGTCCCTTTTTCACCCCTTAACACCGAGTTCACGGGCCTCCTCGGGGGACAGATTCTTGAGAAATCACCCGAACGCTCAGAGAGTTCACACCCTGACTGACTTTGCAGGGATAAAGGGGCTAATGGGTTTTTGTTATCCGGAGCGTGACAGCTGAGATGTGACAGAATGATTGTTTCCTTGCTCGGCTGAAAATATCTCCCAGCAGGGTTTTCAAGCCCTGAACTCTGTGACGACACGAGAGAGAGCAGCAGAGTGGTGTCAGATGACTGAAAATTACCCGAGGCCTGTGGGTAGTATGGGATGTTATAATTCACCGGTCCTTTTCTGAACCGAGCAGTAATTTTCTAAAGTTTCTGTTCAGCCTGAAAAGCCTCTAAAAGCTGCTGCCTTCTCCCCTGTTTTCTTTAAAGGTGCAGCCAAGTTGAAGTTCAAAACACCGTCATGCCTTCGGGCTGCGTTTCAGGCAGCAAGAGCCGTAAAAACATGGACATTGATTAAAGGACCGGACGTTCAATTTCATAAGCATAACTGGCTCCTAGCTTTTATAAACATCTGAAATGAAGCATGTGCTTCTTAGCAAATGCAAACATGTATATGACTACGCTCACAGCCACGTATGAGATGATTAAAATCAGTGTTTTAGTGCTGTACGCCAGCAGGAGTGTTGCTTTGATGCGAGATAAGCTGATGTAATTACACAGTGCAGAAAGGGCTGCTGTAAAAACAGGTTTATCCGTCACACTAAATCATCATGAGTGTTCATGTGAACGCTATCAGATTTCTCTGCAGCTTACAGTCGCAGCACAGCAGCGGAGCAGAGATCAAAGGAGCTGCATGCAATGACACACCGGTTTGCAAATGTCACATCAACAAACAATCACAAACATCTCAGGTTCGGTCCTCATCTGCTCCCTCTCTCTCTCCGTCACGGACAGGATCGAAGATGCTGGAGTATGGCGACGCCGCGTGGCACGAGGACTGTTTTACGTGTCACGGCTGTGACAAGCCGATCGGCTCCGAGGCCTTCATCCCGGACAAAAACAACTACTACTGTGTGCCGTGCTACGAGGGCCGGTTCGCTCCTCAGTGCAGCCACTGCAAAAAGGTGAACCAGGCCTCATGAAATCAGTTTTAAATGACTGTATGGCTGCAAAATATCCATCATTCTCATCACAGCAGGAGCATCTTTGTGCTCAAACGCTGTCAGGTGTCTGATCTTACTGATGCAGTCTGTGTTTTTCGTGTCCTGTAGGCTCTGACTAAAGGAGGGGTGACCTACAAGGACGAGGTGTGGCACAGGGAGTGTTTTGTCTGCTCAGGCTGCAAAGCACCGCTGGCTGGCCAGTCCTTCACCTCGCAGGGAGACAGTCCGTACTGTGTCAAGTGTTTCAGCAGCCTGTACGCCAAAAAGTGTGCCGGCTGCAACACGGCCATCACAGGTCAGCACAGTGCACACTTACACAGGCTGTGGCATGATATCTCTGGTTTATTTCAGGTTTTTTTTTTATCATCTCCATTTTTCTCCCACGTATTCCTGCCTGTCTTGACTCTTTCTAACATCTTGATCAAATGCCAAAACATTTATCTTCACTGAACAGGTGAAGGCGGTCAGGTTACTCAGGTTTGACGTCTTGGCTCGGCTCCTTTTTCTGCGTGTTTTGCATGTTTGCATATATTCGTCCCCATGTGTTGTGTAATTTCTCCTGATTTTCCAAAGGAATAACATCACAATTAAAGCCATGTGATGTTGTGTTTTGCGGTTGAATGCTTTCCATATGAACAAGCAGCAGTAGAAAATGTTTGGTTTGAATTGGACGAAACCTAAAAAGACTTTTTGATACTTTACCAAACAGCTTCTCATTGCTTATCTGCAGTATTGTTAACGCGGATTCAGCTCTCAACTCATGATTTTGAAGAAATATCTGGCCTTTTAGCTTATAAATGTATCACTGTGCTAACTAACAAAGTGTCTGTCTGCTGTTTGTTGTGATGAGCAGGAAGGTTAAAGTGAGTTTTTAGAGCTTTTTCACAAAGAGAAGCTGTCTGCTGTAGTTAAATCTCTAAAAGAGCAAAGAGAGTTCATCATAATGTTAAAGTTTAGGGCTAAACAATGAGGTGAAATCTTTCTAAGCTGCTGTAAAATCAGCAAGTTTATCACTTCCTGCTTTAATGCTATACACTGATATGATACACTGCTATTATGAAAACTTATATACAAAGACAGTGTATGTTAAAGCCCCTTTGAGGGAAACAAACACAAAAAACAAAGAACCAGTTTTCACCAGGATTGTAAAAACCAAAACTTACAGCCTTAAAATAATTTAAAAGCCGCTATAATCACATAAAACACTGGCTTTAGGGAACACAGGGGAATGTAAAGATTAAAGAAGAGACAAGACATAAATACAAATATTAAACGGTCTATTATGTTCTTTGTGTAATTGGCAAAGAATATTAACATGTCAGAGTTTAATTAAAATTTGAATTATATGCTTTTGACCACATTTATAGATTGAAACACCAGCAGGTTGAAAAAGCTGGCAGTGTTTTCTCACCTTTACTGCCGACTGTTGATGTTATCATGAATCCATTTAAGTCGTATCCGCGATGTTGCAACTCTGTTATTAAACTGTTATAAAACATTCATTCATTTTTGGCTCATGTGTTTGTTTCTGCATCTCGCAGGGTTTGGAGATGGGAAGTACATTTCCTTCGAGGAGCGGCAGTGGCACCAGCCCTGCTTTAAGTGTTCGCGTTGCTCCGTGTCGCTGGTGGGATCCGGTTTCTTTCCCGACCGCGACCAGATTCTGTGTTCAGACTGCAACAACGACGACTGACCAAACAACCTGCAGCGGGCGCAGCGACTGCATCAAGCACTGCAGACACCGGCGAACCTCAGCCGTGCACATGAACACTGCAATGTTACTGATTCACTCACAGTGTAAAGCTGATACAGAGTCAGCATTTTACAACTCAAAACCCTCATCCGGCTTTTCGCACATTAAAATCCATGTAAAACTGTCTGCAGAAACGTCCTAAAGTATGTGTACGACTTTGTTTATCTTTATTTTATGTTTTTGCACATGAAAGACTTAATAAAATATACAAAAGATACACAGAAACCTTTAAGTTAAACTGTTTTTTTTTTCATAAAGGTGATTAATGCACCATTTTAAAACACTTTTCTGTCATGATTGCTTAATGATATTTACCTGCTATGACCTCTATTTCTACTTTTTTTAAAAAAAAAATTGCAATTTATGAAGCTGCCATCCTCTTCCACTGCTTGTATGTAAACTTACTGCTGATGTTGGAATAATGTTTATTTTATTATCCGTTTGAAACAGTCTTTATTGGCATACCTGCAATAAAAAAATGTAATAAAATGAAGGTCGTGTATAAATGAATTAATGCCATATTTCTTTTACAAGTGCTGAACACAAGACACTTACACTGAACAGTAGCCTGAGTGTAAATTATAAACTCTTCTGGTTGTTTGCAGAGGACATAAATAAATTTGATTCTGCTTCTCTTTGCCAGACAGTTACATTTCTTAGTAAAACAGCAAACCAACAATTTTTTTTCCGCTTAAGATTTGCATCAAGGAGCTGAATATATTGCCAATATATTGACTTTTAGAGGAAAAAAATGTCCCAAAAAAAGAGAAATCACAGAAAAGGTTCCTTCAGACCCAAACTCAGTTTCCCAAAGATGGTATTTCTATGCAGACTTTCCCTCACTATTACTTAAAATAATAAATATTTACAGTTCTGAACCTCTGTGCTGATCTGCTCTGATTGTGTTTATACAAGACTCTGCCAGGCTCACGTCCATGACAGGAGGAGGGGACAGAAACCAGCTGACTGCACCATGATGGACAAAGTTTTCCACTAAAGTGATTTTAGCCTCATACCTTTTCTTTCAGGCTTTAAAGTTTTCATGAAAATATCTTAACTAGACAAAAAAATGAAATAAATAAAGGGATGTTCTTTCGGAAGCTTTAAAAGTTCTATTCTGACCAGATCTATAATGATAACAAATATGATATTAACAATAAGAAAAAGGATATGAAAAAGGAAAATATTTGGATTTGGCCCTGACAGGTGCTAATGTGAAAATATGAGCACTCCCCCCCGACTCCAGGCCACTGGTATTTCCTCATAAACTGAGAAATGTAGCCGTCAAGAAGTGATAAACACTCCTGTTATATCCCCCTTTTGATCATCATTTACGACGGCGTGTAAAAGTGTTGACTTGCAGCAACAAGCCCCGTTTACGTCTTATCACAAGATCGACTCCAGATGAAAAATAAAAAAGGGTCCATGTGGTGCTGCTATTCGTTTGAGCTGTTCCCATGACTCTTCCTGAAATATTTTTGACCTTGTTTGCGGGGATGAGGAAGAGCAGTCTTGTTTGGTCCCAAGAGGAGGAGGAGGAGGAGGAGGAGGAGGAGGAGAAGGAAGGATGGGGCTGAAGCTCCTCAGTGAATATTTGAGATTTCGCGTCATCCCGTTCGGCCTCTGAGGGGCCGGGGACTCAAACTCAGCTGGATCCCTGCTGGTGGAGGCTGTTAAAGCCATTAGACGACATTACTCTGACTTATGGACAGAAGAAGTGGGTGGGGGGGGGCTAAACTGGACACAAGACCCTGAATTTTATACAGTTTTTGAATTACTTTTTTCCAAAAAGTCATTTAAGGTCTTTGAATGTGTCAGCAGGGACGTTTGAATGATGAGGTCGAATCCAAAGACAGTCTGATCACTTTTATTGCCAAACACATCTGTCACGGTTTCTGTCCAGAAATGATCATTTTAGTTTTATTTCTCCGATTTTCAGGAATAAAAATCTGCCTCTGTACCAGTAAAATGAATGAAATGGATCATATTTGTTTCACTAAAAATTTAAAAAATGAGACTTCATCTCTTTCAGGAGCCGCTTCCTTTTTAATCCACTTACCTCACTGTCGACGGTTTACATGAAGATTGTTTCTTTGGTTGAAGATTTTGCCAACGAAAACTGTTGACATGAACATCTGTGGCTCTGCACTTTGTGGCTCCTGTTGATATTTTTTAAAGCCCTGAAGCTGCACGAAGGAAAATCAGCCAACCTGCACTGTATTTGACAAAAAAAAAAAAACATAGAAAAACCTGATCTGTTCAGAAAGAATGTGTTATAGACAAACAAAATTAAAAACAGCTGCTGAACAAAACATCTGGACAGATTGTTTTTCTAACTGATAACATTGTTTATGGATGAAACAACCAAATAGCCATATGTGTGTTTTATATTTCAGCTAATCAGGTGAATTACGACTCTGATTCCAAAATGAAAGTGAAACTCTGAATAAACCACAAAACAGAATCACCTGTTTGAACTTTCCACAGGTAAAAGGTTCATTAACAGGTGAAAGTATCACGGTTTGGTTTGAAAGAAGCATCGTTGAAAAGCCTCAGTCATTCACAAGCAGGGATGAAGTTTAGTTTTAGTTTTAGTTTAGTTTATTTCAGTCATATATACACTTCAAAACAGCAAAAGAAAAGGCAATATATATATACAAACATACATACATTCTCATACATACAGCCATAACTCCTAAATAT
>JAQMCX010000018.1:4744996-4758669 GCA_029814765.1 Acanthurus leucopareius | reverse complement strand
CACAGCTGAACCCCTTTAAAAGAAATACATCTTCTTTTAACTTCTTTTTTAGCTTTTGGTAACACAAATTTGCTTCCTTCTCTCAACTCATATTTACTCTCAGACACTATGAAAAACTTATGCACGCTGTCCGGAAGTGTTTTATTATTTGCTTTAAACATGATTTGCATTGTTCCATAATAAACCAAGTCTCTAAACTTCAAAACATGGGAATTTAAAAATAATGGATTGGTATGATCATAATATCCAGCTTTGTTTATGATGCGTACGGCTCGTTTTGAAGTGAAGTTCAACACTTTGTGAACACGTGATCGATTGATGAGCTCAGGAACATTTAAAACCAATGATCGATTGTCAGTGAACAGTTTGTTTGCAAATGATCGGATGCTGTTTTAATTAAATTTTACACAAACATTATTGGAATCAGAGTTGAACATAAATAACAGCATTTTGCAGCTTAAATACGAAACTAAAGGATATTATATGGCAGAATGAACATGTTTAATGATGTATGTTGCCATATCACAAACCCTTTAACACCAAAGTTAAAAGGAAATATGTTTATGTTTTCATCATTTGGTTAAACTTGATTTTTTTCCTCATTTTCTGGACTTTAAGTTGATTATAGTTACATTTGGGTTAGATGTGCAAAGTCATTTGTTGAGCTTTGGGTTTGTGGTTAAAGAAATAAAGAAAAAAAACGTCCCATTTTTAATAACATATATTTCTTAATTGCGTTTGAGTCGAGTAGAAATGAAGATATAAACACAACATCACTGTTTTATTCATCATCTTCCTTCATCAGGAAGTTGTAACAACAGGAAAGTTTTGTTTGGAAAAGCTCTGTTTCCAGTAAAGGTCAGCGGGAATGAAGTGAAGTTGCACTCAATACTTAACTGGCTGAAGGACTCATTATTTAAACCTGCTGCTTTTTCATGGAGGAACTGACACTTAAGTGAACACACATGCTCGTTTTTAACAACACGAGTTCATTCATTCCAATCAGGGAGCCTCAGCGGAGAGTTGTGGTGATCAACTTCTGGACTGTTCACGCCTGCATGAAACATTTGCATGTTAAGAGTCAAACTTGGAAGTTTTTTGGCAGCAAAACAGATTCTTTTAAGCCTCAGACTGTGTTTGCACTTTGCCAACGTGTTGTAAATGGCTAATCCGGACTCAAAAACACATTAGTTCACTTCAGGAATCCAGTTTGGCATCAAAACCACCAAATTGAAGTTTTGATTCGGTCGATTCTTCCTGGATAATTTTCCCAAAGTGACAGGAAATAAAACAATGATTTGCTGTTAAGTGGTGAGACACACATTGTACATTCATGCCTCATTACTCACACACCCCAAAGTTAAATGTGTGGAATGTTTTCTGGTGTGAGTCTGAGTTTCCAGCCAGATCGCATTACGTAGCGAAAAGGTGATGTTGAGCAGATTGAATGTGACTTGTGAGTCATGGGCGGACACGTAACCTGGTCTCAACCGCAGCCTCTTAGAGTATCTATGTGCTGGATGACTGAAGTAGACGAGGAAGTAGACAAGGGAAGAACAACTCTGACAGGAAAATGAGCAGTATGTCTCCAAACCTGTGTTTATGCTCAGTGTGCTGTCATTACCTATGAATCACAAACAGGTCAAGAAGTGAAGGCCAACGTGTAAAGTTTGGTGTCATCGCTCAACATTTCTGCCTCTTAATGCAAAAGAAAAGAGAAGAAAATTAAAAAAAACAAAGCATAAACAATCTAAAGCTATGCTACAGGGTCAGTGAGGCTGCAGATAATGCTGAACAGATGTTTAAAACGTTCCTTTGGTTGATATCATAGTATGTTAGCATGCTAGCATTTACCGATTTGCAATAAACACAAACCACAACTGAGACCGGTGCTGCTGTTATTAGTCCTGCAGTGATTACTCATAATGATACACATTCTAATAGGAGGGAACAATCTTTTGTTTTCATGTCATAACGGGTTTATTATCTCGTTATCTTGAGATAATCCCCCAGAAGATGAAAAGTTAAATGATCGTCAGAGTTTTTACAGTTGACCCCGGAGGTGGCGTCAGCGTCTCCACCTGTTTTCATGTCAACTCATCAAACAGGAGTCAAGAAACTTTAGTCTGTAACCAAACATGAAATGCCACATGAAAAGACAGGATGTCAAATCATAAAGACACTTAATTTCAGGACAATGCAAGTGTAAAATTTAAATAACGAGTGAAAACCTTCAGTAGCTGGTAGCAAAAGATTAAAAGTCCAATCTACACCAAAGCCAATAAGTTTTATCCTCCTGGAACCATGAATCTCCGGACAAATTGAGAAAATTTGAGAGGATCATCAGCAGAGTTTACTGTCCTAAATCAATGAATGTCTGAGTGAAATCTCACTGAAACGCATCCGAATAGGTGAGATGTTGTTATATTTAAGAATCAGACTTTGTCATCCAGTACAACAGTATAAATGCTAACTGTCTGCTAGAAAAACGGAGCAGACAAAATAAACAGTCGCTGTGTCGTTCGTGCCGGATGAAATGTGACTCTGTGATGGAGCAGTGGTGGAGCAGCATGAAACCGAGGATCACATTCCAGGGATTGGCTCTTCTCGCTCCGTCTCTCCATCACATGTGTTTGTCAGAAGCTTTGGTTCCTCGGGGCGCCCGTCTCCATCCCCCATTGTGGCGATGTTGCGTGCCAGTAGTGGCTAATGTGCTACTCACTGCAAAAATTCAAGTATTTCCAGTTAAGAGTTACTCCAAGGGAGGTCTGAGATGTTTGTTTTTAACCCGAAGATGGAAAAATAACTCCGCATATAAACATGATGCTCCTGAAAAATTTATTCCTGTGCCACCATGAGATGTTTCTGGAATAAAAAATGGAAATTGGAAGAAATTTCCTTGAGGTTTTCCCAAGATGTTGCAATAAAAAACTGGCCAGAAAATTGTAAGGTCACAATAACCTTGACCTTTGACCTCTGAAAACAAATCAGGTCATCCCTGAGTCCAAGTGGACCTTTGTACTGAATTTGAATATATTTCCTTGAGGTGTTCTTCAGATACCATGTTCATAAGACATGAGGTCCAAGTGACCTTTGACCTCCAAAATCACATCAGTCCATCCTCGTGTCTAAATAGACCTTTGTACCAAATTTAGAGCAATTCCCTCGAGGCGTTTCCAAGATATTAAGTTCAAAAATGTGGCCCAGACTAATGTGAGGTCACAGTAATCTTGACCTTTGACCTTAAAAATCTAATTTGCTCATCCTCGAGCCACAGTGGATCTTCGTACCAAATTTGAACAAATTCCTCGGTTCCTGAAATATCACTTTCACAAGCATGAGGCCAAAGTCAAGTCAAATTTATTTATAAAGCACACTTCAATCCAAAATAATCCCAAACCTGCTTTTTATCCATAAATAAATACATTTTACTTTCACCAAAACTTGTAATTTGATGTTGCAATTTTTGACTTTTAACATGTTTTCTACATTTGAATTCGTCTCTCCGTGCCATTTTCTTTGTGAGATCTTATTTATTACATTCTGGTGTGTTAAGTATGCTATAAATAAAGTTTAACCATCATTATCGTGTCCTCTGTGCTCATTAAAAATGTAAAACAATCTTGATTATATTTCAGTTTTTGTGTATTAGTGGTGCAGATTTATTGCCTGGCATGGCGGACCAAAGGCCATTAACCGTGAGCTGAGTGGATTGATCTGGTTCCCAGGCCAACAGGTTTTTTTTATTTTCCACATAGATTGAATAAATAGGAAGGAATGTTGTTGTTTGAATCTTTATTAGTTCACAGGCCTGACTGCAGGTGTCAATATTTAATCTAGACAAAGTCAGAAATACATTTTTTTTGAGAAAAATCAAGTAAATTTTTAACCATCCCATTGGGATCCAAGTAACACTTCAGTTCACCATGTGTTTTGGCGCCACCCAGTGCAAAAATGGGGGTACTGCATGCTGAGTACAAGCTGGTTAAAATGAACTGATGGCTGTAACTTTAATTTGTTGATAAAATAGTATCCTTGTGTTTAAATTAAATGTGTTAAAACAACCTGAGGACTTTGAGTAAACAGCTGACTAAAACCTGACAACACGGTGTAAATAACACGCAGCTGAGCGATGCCACAGTTCATTTAAGCAACTATTCTCATAAAACACATAGAGTATGGCAGAAACTGTGCTGGCTATTCTCTTTATTGGTTATATAAACACTGATTAAATTGAGCCTCTTCCATTATATAATTTTTTAAGGATGACATATGTGGGAACTCCCTTTTAACAGCTGCTAAACTCAGAGTTTCTCTGGCGAGCGTCTGCCTGAAACAGACACAAGGAACAACAAAGATGTTGAGCCACTTCAGTAAATTAACAAACTCAAACAATCCTTTGACCTCTGTGATGACTGATGCAAAGCAGTGCCTTCAGTAACCGCCACAGATGTTTTCATTAACAAACAAAACACATTCAATTACTGGTATTTGATTGTTTTAATGAAAAACAAACGTAATAAAAGACCTCAAGGGTGTTCAGAGGTTACAAGACTGACACTTGAGAAAAAGCACAACTTTTTTACATTGGCAAACACAGAATTTAACTATATAATATATACAATCTTTTTTTAAACACTGTACAGTATGGCATGTTACTAGAAGTGGGTCTCTTCAGGCCTCAAGTAACATAAAACTTCATGTTTCTGCTTAACAGGTAGGTCAAAATAACCACGACCAAAGGTACATGACAGGGGGAATGTTTTGAATAACGCATATAAAATAGGTTGTAATATGACAACTTCAAAAAAAAAAGTTCAAAACCAGATATCGAGTTTCTCTTCTCCTCATGTGTGTCCAGGTGTTCCAGATGTTTTTGTTAAAGCAACATTATGTAGCAGTGGGTTTTCTGTGCAATCTGGCGACCCGCTGTCATAAAAACTAACCCCTGGTTTCTGTATCAGTCGTGATGTACCTGCATATTATGAACAAAACTCGAACTGCGTCATTGCAATGTTCTGTCCTGAAAACCTGTCTTGTAGTAAACATGCATGCTCAGACAAATTTTTAATGTTCTGAGAGTTTGCCAAGCATTACAAATGACTCAGAAAAAGCAGCATGCCAAATTACATAACCTTCACCAGGTACTCTACACTGCTAACACCTGGCTGCAAGATGCTAAAACTATCAATACAGGATGACTTGTCAATTGATCAAAAGCAAGTGAGCTGACTTTGCCGACAGCGAAACATCGACCGCGTGCAACAACACAAGACATAACTTAGCAAGCTAGCTTGAAGTCAAACAGTTAGAAGTACACTTTGGTGTCTGTCTTCAGCTTTTAATTTTGAAAACTCTTTCCAATGACTGAAAGCTAGTTTGACATCGCTGTCGTCTCCTCTTACTCAGTCTCTTTTTCTCTTCTCTGTAAACATCCTCTGCTGTCGATTCGTCTCTTTCATGATTTCAGTCAAGGCTGCTTAGTTAGTTTTTTGTTATTCCAATGCGATGTAAAGTGATGTTTCTCTCCTGACCAGCTAACAGAGCTAACTCACTGCTATAGTTAGCAGTGGTTACTGGTTACTTGGGGAGAATCAATAAATCACAGACAGCTGAAGAGGAGCAGCCGAAGAAGATCAGATAGTCAAAAAAAAAATCACCAAAAGGCAGTGATAATCGTCGTTGACTGAGAGCAAGTGCTGGAAAACGGTACGTCCTGTGATCCCACCCAGTCACCCACATCACACAGCACAGTAACTGGTGATTACGGCCCAGAATAACTGACACAGAGACCATTCACTTATTACAAGTCTGAACCATCATCATAATAATTTTTGAAAAAGTTCTTTTGAGGTTAAATAATTACATAATGTTGCTTTAAGCTGAATAATCCTGCAGAAGGGCAGAGGACAGAAAATCAGTAAAAACGCTGAAGTAGAGACAAAAGTTAGAATTGCAACAATGAATTTATTAAATTGTTTGAATCAAATGAATTAGAAGAAAATAAATCAGCAACTATTTCAATTATGGAATAATAGCTTGAGTCATTTTTAGGCAAAAAACATAACAAATAATCACTATTTCCTGCTTTTTAAATGTGAAATTTAATGCCTTTTAAAAGCTTTTCTGTTATATTTAATTGTAATTGAGTAGTTTGAGTTTTGGACTGTTGGTCGGATGAAATAAGATATTTGAAGAACTCAACTTACCGCTCTCGGTTTTTTGTTGACCTTCATGTCAAATCTGAAACAAAAACAAAGTAAGGCTGTATGAGACACCAAGAGATCATGAACCCGTTTTTAATGGGAATGAAAGTGAAAAGTGTCACCACTTTATGAATCATGATGAAACCTACAAACAAGCCAAAATCAAGCAAACTAAATCCAGATATTTTTTTTGCTTGTTGTATTTTTTCTGTCACCAACTCAGCATCTAACAAGCTGGGATCCCTGCTGGAGCAATTGCAGCAGCACACTTGAAATTAAACTGGAGTTAAAAGATATGAAAATATCCCAGTAACAAGCAGAATGATCTCATAAAGCGTGAAGTGCTAGATGCTGATAGGCATTCAATATTTTTAAAAATGAAGTATTGGACATGCAGTATGATTCAGTAACTAGAAGGCTTAAACTTAAAATCTAGGTCAAGAGAGGCAAACAGAGCAGGAAAAACAGTGGAAAAGTTTAGGATGGAGTTTACAGCAGGAAGGATGTTCACGCATACTTGAGCAGGAAGTAAAATTCAGACTTACTCAAAGTCATAATCAAACATGGCAGAAGGACTGGGGAGCAGCATTAGGGGAAGGAAGAAAGCAGCAGCTGTTAATTCACCAACCTGAGTCTAAAGCCCTACGTCTACATAATACTGCAGTCCAGACTTTAAAGAGTGAGAGGAGCACTTCTCCTCAGTGCATTAGGAGCATCTGTTGTGTTAATATATGTGGTTAGAACAGTGTGACATGAGTCAGTAAAAACAGGTTGACAATAAACATGAGGGTAACAAAGGGAGATTACACAGCATATCAACTTAATCAATCTTTGTGGTTCAAAAGTGTAAACAAAAAGTGTAGTTAACAAACCAGTCATCTGTTCACAGCTTATCAACTAAAACCACTCTGACTGAAAGTCTCACTGCTAAGTAAGCGTCTTTGTTATCAGCCATGACAAACACTACCGACAAGAAAAGTATTACTGTAAAGAAGGTTCATTTATGTAGGGAAAAAAAATGTATACAGCACTTCTACAAAAAGGACTTGAGGATTTGTCTCAATCCCATCATGTGCAAAATGCTAATTCAAAGAGCTAGCATCCTAACCTGAAGAGGCTACTCGGAAACGGCAGCATCTCGTACTCATCTGGAGATGTTGATGCTGCCTGCTGAGCCACAATCATTACACAGCTATGCATCCTGATATCCAAATCTCAATTAATTCATTTGAACTGAGAGGTAAACTGAAACTGACACAAAGTAATTTCTTCACTAGTCTGAGTCAGTTTCCACACCTAAATTATTCAGAAAACATTCAGAGAGAAAACAGGAAGTGTCTGACTTTATATTAGAGAGAAACGTGTGTGGATCCCGGCAAAGTCATGACACAAAATCAAATGATAGCAGGAAACAATCTTTCTGCATGTATGCACAGATTTTTAGAGTAACAAGGTTTAACTACAGAGCATATACATTATTGTTCAAATTCAAAGAAGAATAACTAACTTTATTCCACTATCCTCATTTCTTTTCAGCAATCAGCTCTGCAAGAAATCTCAAGAAATCCTTAATTCTGAGATCTATCGACAGCACGAATAAGAAGGAAAACAAAGCACAGATTAAAAAGCATGCTGACACATCGTGTCTGGACCTTGTACCTGTGTCTGTTTTTGTTCTTCCTCTTCTTGTGGCTTCCATGATGGCTGCCTGAGGAGGAGGAGGAAGCAGCCTTCTGAGGTTTTAGGTCCTGCAGTGTGGAGTCCACATCTTCTGTATCCTCTTGGCTGGGCTCGTTCTCTTGGTTCTGGAGATCTGGAGACGCATCACTCTCTGTGCCGCTGCCTGCCTCACCTGAAGTGACAAAGTAAAAAGCACATATTTAATGTCAGAAAATACCAAAGACTTTGAAAGAGAAGCTTTTACACTACTCATATGGTGAAATGTACAAAGACAACTCACGTTTTTCATTCATGTGATCTGGTATCCCACCGAGTGCACATACTGCCTGAAAAATCAAGATAAAATTGGAAGTTGCATAAGTAGTTCTCTACTTGTCACATAGACACAAATCAGTTAATATCCTGCATTTTAAACGTCTAGTGAGAGAGACACTTACTGCAACTGATGTGACTGACGACTTGCTGAATAAACGTTCTGCCTCCTTGAATTTTCTATTCCTTCTGTCGGTTTTACTGTTGGAGTTCCTGTTGAAATTTCAGGAATATTGTTAGAAAGTAGCTAGCAATCACCTAGAATAACACAAAGTTCCCAATGTACACTGCATCAATAACTGCAACAGTGCCAAACCATTTACCTGTTTCATCTAACAACAATCATAAAGAGAAAAAGTCTAGTTTGCAGCTAAGTTTAAGGAGTACACATGCCTATTGTGTTTTTTTTTTAATTGCTGTAAAATGTTGAATATTTTTCCTTATTTTCTTTACTGCTAGACATTAAAAAAAATCACACAGACAGTCTGAAAGTACTATATCTGATGATAATTACTTTTGGTTGGTGAGGTATCTGTCCCATCCTCTGATGATGTTGCCATACATCTGGGTGTCTTCTAGGTAGCTGCCTTCAAATGCATATATCTGCCTTTCCAAGTTCACAAGCGTCTCCTAAGATGCAGAAAAACATTGTATCAAACAGGGTTATCATGAAAAAAGGAGGTAAGGGGAGGTAAAATATAAAAAATAAATTGTTCACATTATGACAGATGAGTATCTATAACTTAATGAGATAACATGATATGCCGAATGAGAAAAATAAACAACTACTAGAAGTAACAGTTTAAATCTGTCTTTCATAAGTTGTGTTGACATCATGCATTTTCCTGGTATTATTAACAAACTCTTTTTGAATCTGTCGCTAGCGTAACTCATGTTTTACATACACGCCGCTAACATATCGCGAGAACTTCAACATCCCGTGCGGATGTTAGCTACGTAAGCCAGCTAGCATTATCAGGAAGCTACTCTGCAATATCGCCCGTTCTGCAAAAACGCTCATAAATAAAAAGAAAAAAAAATCCCTTCGAAAAAACAGTAACACTTGATTACAGTTATCCATGCTAATCAAGTTGGCAAAAGCTACTCGCACTCCTGAAGTAAACTGTGCAACTGCCATTAGCAGCTTAGCATTTAGCTAGGCCTCAGCTAGCAGGCTGCAAACGCTACGATATAAGTAACAAATATATGCAATTCTGAATGGATGAAAACTTAACACCGCTTTTATCTTAAACAAAATTGCAGCAGTATTTTCTTACAGCAAGTTCTTGTTTCCTCTTAACCAGTTCAGCGAGCTCCCGGCGGGTGTCCGGGATCTGCGGTGGAGTTGTCTTTGCGTGGTTCGCCATGATGGATGTAGGTTAGCTTTTTTTGTGGAAACAAAACATAGGTGGGCTGGTTCGGGAATAACCGGAAGTTGAGAAGTCGCCATGTTTTTTTTTAAAAAATCACAGGAGGGGGGTCATTATTTCTTTATTCCTCTATTCTATCCTGCCTTTTGCTTAAAAAAGTCTAATAGACCTATTTAAAATGGTTTAAATTAATATCGCCATTCATTTAATGTTCCCCCTGAAACAACCCCTTATCATTACTCCAAGTGTAATAATCTATTTATTCTAATTTAGCCAATTTAATTCATGACCAAAAAAAGGAAAACATGGCAAAATTCATAACCTGGGATGGGAGCACCATTATGGGTTGGGAAAGTATGTACTTCAGTATGTGAGACAGAGACAGCCTATACATTATTAGAAAACGACTACTTTATTTATAAAAATTCCTTATTATACAAGGATACAAGGAAGTTTACTGGTCATTATCATCGACTGTATAAAACAGTCATTATACAACAGGTTGCATAATCAAATCAAAGTGTGGTTATCTCTTGATTGATTAATTGATTGTAGAAAAAATAAAAATAAAATTATTAAGCATGGAGGAGTGCAGATGGTGCATTAAGTAGTTATTATCCTATTTGTTAAAAATATGTGGTTATCTTTTAACCACAGCTGTAGTCTGAGTTACACATCTATAATTATTCAGCAAATTTAAAGAAAAGAAATTTTTTTAAAAAACAATATGATTTTTTGGGATAATTTTAATTATGATTTCAAAATTATAATTGAAAAAAGTTTGAAAAACAGAAATGTCATTTACATTTTTTATTATTTTTTTTATTTCAGATTAAAATCGAAAGTGATGAAGGTAACCGAATCCCTCGGAGGAAACCCCCACCAACACAGTGAGCCCACTTTAAAAGCAGGCTTTGGCTTTGCCTATTTCTTGGAAACAGATTTAGAGGACCCCTTAACACCTGTCTTCTCCTCTGGTCCAATCAGATACTCTTCCAGACTGTCAATTACAAAGCTCACTAAGTCTTCACAAGCAATGGACAGAAGTAACTTCACCCCCTGCATACCAAGCAATCGCTTGTACAGGTCCCGCTTCACTGCATCACATGCCTTATCAATATGATCGAAACTTGGCTGGACAGCAGCGTCACAGTCGGCCATCTTTGTCCAGAGCATCTCTGTCAGCCCCTTGATGGTGTGACGCGTCTTTATGGACCTGGATTTAATTATCTTGCGCATCAGGACTGTCACCGCATGTTTACACCAAGCTTTGTTCCACCCGTTGCATTTATCCTCATCTGCATCTTCATCTTCTTCTTCATCTTTGTCATCTTCATAAACATCTGGCTTACTGGTGATAAAACATTGAGCAACCTTGGCTGTCAGATTGTCTCTTTCGTCTATGCATTGTATCTCTGTGATTACTGGCAGATTCTTGCAGGAAGCAGCAGTCGAAAGGTCATCTTTTTCAGGTGTTATGATAGGAAACAAGCCACCTTCTCTCCGTGCGCTTTCTTTGAAAAGCTCTATAACGCACAGGGTGAAAGTCCTGACTGTCTCCACTCCCAGCTCAGTCAGGACGTGCTTCACCGGGTCGTCCCATGTTTCATTTGAAGGCTCGTACCAGTGCTGAGATGTTAGTCTCTCCACTGACTCTTTGGCGTGCTCGAGGAGTTTTTCCCTATGAAGGTCCAAATTCATCATCTGGTCACTAATTGCTGAAAACAGTGCGGAGATTTGCGGGTCGCTCACCGTCGGACAGCTCCTGCCTGAGGTCGGCAGGTTTATGTCTTGTTCTGTATTGTTTGACATTGGTTTTAAACTCTTTTTCCTCCTTCCTTTTTATAATTTTGTTGATCTTCAGACTTATCCTCTCTTATCTCCCGTAAATACAATCGCTTCGTATCGTTTTGTTAATTTTCGGACTTATCTTTTCCTCTCTCCGTCGACAACAACAGTTTTTGTTTATCGCCGCTGCTTTTGAGTCCTTTGAACACTCTTCAAACCCCACAAACATCCACTGCTTACATGAAATTGCAGAAACCATCAAAAAAGGGTTTTAATATCCTTTGACATGGACTCCTCATGGTTTCAAAACAAAACAAAATAAAAAATACATTTCTAGATCAGAGGACAGTGATTGTAGATGGTTGCTAGGCAACACGGAAGAACGAGCAAACTTCTTGTTTTCATTTAAATATTTTTAAAAACAAACAAAAGTCAAATAAAATGACAAAAAACACAAAAATAATTGTATTACTTCAGGGGAAAATAGGAAATTAAAAAATTTATTAGGAAAATTCCAACAAAGCATTTTGTATAAGATGTGTATCCATGTATAATTTCACGATGCATTTAATTAAATTTAAGGGCAATTGAAAGTGTTTCCCAGTATGCAAATGGAAAAATAAAAGAAAAACGTTCAAGCTGCACCAGCGATGAGACAATAAACATCAGGGCCTTGGACAGCAGCACCAAAAAGGGCTTGGAAAGATTCAGGATGTGGGACGGTTAAACATGAGCTCCTGCTAACAGTTTTTAACAATTTTTCTGGTCGCTCTGGGTACCTTTCTTACCTTTCTCACCTGTCTGACCTCCACCTAATCACTTATGCATATCATAAATGCAATTTCGAGGAAGAAACAAAAAATGGCAAAGATGTATGGTGGATTAATCCAACTCACAACATCCAATAATCCTATAACCTCTGTGATGAGAGACGCAAAGCACTGCCCTCACCAACAGCTGCAATCGTTTTAATGGTAATATCAATAAAAAACAAACATCACATTAATGGTTTCTTACGGTTTTATTGAAAAACAAACATGTAATAAAAGAATCCCAAGTATTCAAGGCTTATATGACTATGAGACACTTAAAAATTTCTTACAATGGGAAATATGAAAAGTAATTACATAATAAATACAATATGTTTTTTGAACACTGCACAAGATGTTGAGTTACTGGAAGTCGGCCTCAACAGGCACCAAGAAAACATTAATCATCTTGTTTTTATTTCATTTGTAGGTCAAACCCTTAACCGTGACCAAAGTTAGATGGCAAGGGGAATGTTTGAAAAGAAAACACACAGTACAGGCTGCAATGTGACGATGTGAAAGAAATAAAATAAAATAAATTACAAGTTCAAAAAGTCCAGAAATGTTGTGTTTCTCCGTATATCTTCATGCGTCCAGGTGTTACATACATCTCTGTTAATTTGAATAATCCTGCAGGAGGACAGAAAGCAAAGAATGAGAAACATCATTAGAGTAAAGACAACTTTATGAGTCAAAGCTGCCAAAATAAGTCAATTAATCAATTGACAAAGAATAATCAGCAACTAATTTGATCATTAATTTATAGTTTGAATCCTTTTAAAGAAAAAAATAGCACATATTTGCCATTTCCAGCTTTTGAATTTTGAGAACTGAATATTTTCCTTTGTCTTTTATTTTTGTAAATGAGTACTTTTGGTTTTGAACTGTTGGTTAGACAAAAAAGTCATCTGAAGATAAAAGGTCAGGACACATTTTTCATTACTTTCTGATATTTTATTTAAAAAAAGAGAGTAATAGCTAATTTATTCTCTGACAAAAATGTCAGACTAGGCACAAATAACACTTCTTCAGAAAATAAAACAAAGGAAATCAACTTACCGCTCTTGGTTTCTTGTTGACCTTCATGTCAAATCTAAAGCAAAACGGAATAAAGCTGCATTAAAAACCTGGTTTTTCTGATAATTAAAGTTAGAAGTGTTCCCGATGTCTTAAGACAAAATTGAAAAACTGTTTTTTTTGTTTGTGCACAAATCTGTTGTCAACCCAGCAACTGAAAAAACCAGCAATGTTTTATTCAACTGCTGGAATTGCAGCAGCACACTTGAAACGAACCTGAATTAAATTATTTCTTCTAGTAACAAGCAGAATGATCTCATAAAGCGTGAAGTGCTAGATGCTGATAGGCATTCAATATTTTTTTTTAAAATGAAGTGTTGGACATGCAGTATGATTCAGTAACTAGCAGGCTTTAACTTAAAATCTAGGTCAAGAGAGGCAAACAGAGCAGGAAAAACAGTGGAAAAGTTTAGGATGGAGTTTACAGCAGG
>JAQMCX010000018.1:4723656-4737242 GCA_029814765.1 Acanthurus leucopareius | reverse complement strand
ATAGATAGATAGATAGATAGATAGATAGATAGATAGATAGATAGATAGATGTACTCTATTGATCCCAATTTGGGAAACTCCACTGTTGCAGCACTCCACAACCAGAATGATACAAATTATACAAGAGTCACTAGAAGGAGTCTTCAAGTGAATTAAGAAAGTGGCATTTACAAGATTGAGATTGAAGTTTTTACAGATGTTTACGAGGGAAAACTGACTATGGTGATCCACCATCGCCATCATTACCTGGTGTTTTTGTTTTTAAGTGAAAACCTCAAAAATTACTGGATGTGTTGTTATGAAACTTGGTGAGCCTACAGGTGTTCATTCACCTCACATGATGATTTGCTGATTTACTGTCTAATATTTAACATAACACCATCATTAGATCAAAGATTTCATTGGTCCAGTAGAAAACAAACATATCAAGCATAAAATATCTGCAAAATGTATGAAAAACATTGTGTGGTGTGTTTATGGACGAGACTTGCAGGGAAGCTAAAGGCTCAGTCATAGTCTGTTTATTATTTCATTGCTGCATGTCTGGATTCACCAGTGCAACAAAGAGTCCCTTCACTGATCAAGATGCGCTTTGATGAAGTAGATCATTTATTTATTTTGTGGTTTTGGCCTGGAAAATACAGCTCACCCCCCCCTCCTCTTTTTTCCATAACTCATGACTTACAGTAGCCGCATTTTCCTGGAAAACAACAAGTTCACGTTGTAATCAGTTTCATCAAGTGCGTCTCAACGTGAGATGTGATTTTTCTTCTGGAGAATTTATGAACTGGAAATCACGACAGCGGCAGACATGAAAACACATCAACAAATTTTTTTATCCATCCATCCATCCATCCAATGATTACATCCTTTCCAAGAGAGAAACAAACGTTCTCATGCAGATCGAACAAGATATGTGAGGTTCATTTTCCTGCTGTGTCACATTTCCTGCTCTTGCATCTCTAAATCCCATTAATGCTTCGACAAATCATTTTTTACCGGAGACTTCAGACTAAACGACAGCGCCACACGCTCCCTAACAGGCACCAGCAGCTCAGATTCGACTCCATTAGCCCTGATGGAGCCACGTCTCTTCCTCTGTCGTGTACCACAGGAGGGACGGCGGATTGATTAGCAGTGTTTTACGGCACACTGCAGGTTTTCTCTTCAGCCTCTATTCACCATCTTTAAAGGAATCTCCCAGAAAACAAGCTATAATCTTCTTAATCATAAGTGTTTTTTTAGAAGAAAAGCTTTTATTCATGTGAAATTTAAGCTGTGATATTGGAGTTTTCATGGTTAAATTTTCATTTTAGGCTGAATTATGAGCGAACAGGGATTAAAGGGTGGGTCGTCCGCAGTGAATGATCTGCATGTTCCACAACTCGAGTGCTTTGAGCGCTGAAATCTTTAATGTCTTCAACAAGCTAAGTGGGTCATGCATATTTTATTTCTGGTAACCCTCACATACATTGGGGCCTTTTAGCATATAGTGCAGCTCAAACATGTAATCACGCTAAATTACATATCCTGCTGCAAAGAGCCTAAAAAATGAGCGTTAAGGGAACTTTTATTACGTTCTTTGATATTTGCACATGCTGGCTGTCTTTTACTTGCAGATTCAGGAAAAAAAAAAAAAGATGTTGAAAGCAGATGACCTCATTTATAATTAATCTGAATTTTTTATCCAAATGACCAAAAAAAGAGCATAGCTGGTGTGATTCTGGCCGGACTATTTATAAAACGCCTCTTTTAAAAAATGAATGATTTTTTCTCTTCAACCCTGCAGAAGCCACTTTTTGCTCATCTATGTGATTTAAAATTGACCATTTCAATAAGTTAATTTAAACTGAGAATCACTAAAGCACAAGTGTTTTGACAATATCAAAATTATCCAATATTTGTACAATATGTGTTCCTGAAAAGAGCTGGGCTTATTTTATTTTGATATAATTACACCCACATAAACAGCACCATCTTGTCACATGCATTTCAAACTGGGTTAGAGTTTGTTTCCTTGAGTTGTTTTTATTTAGCCATTTATTTTTTTTTAATTTTCCTGCTGCCTCTCTTTTTATCAGATAAGACTTGACGGCAGATTTCCTCCTCTGTCTCCTGCAGTGGCAGGAAGGTCATATCAATTGTTAATTGGCTTGTCACAAACAATACTGTAGCAGCATACAGGCAGATAAGGCCCTCCATTTTTTATGCATGGTAAAGATGTTTTAAACATCTTGTGTGCAATCCTTTTCTAAAATAGTATATCCCTGAAGAAATTGTGCTTTTTCTGCAGTTTGCATGGTATCATTGGTTAAGTAATTGCTAGTTTTATAGAGATCTTCTTAGTGTTATTTGTGTTAATTACACTTGCAGAAGCTAACCGGTGAAATTTAAAAATTTTATGTTGCAATTCGGTCTTTATTAAATCAAAACTGTATGTCTACGCCTTACCATTAGCTCATAAAGTATTTTTACTACAGGATATCTTACCCGTTAAATTAAAAAAATGTCTTTTACTGTTATAATCTGTTAATTGAAGTATCCCTAATTACTGTAATTACACATGTAGTTAATTTTTTACGCTGTGATGACAACTCACCTCGTTCCAGGCAGAAGGGCAGATTTCAGCTGCTGGAAATCATCTGATGGATCAAACCATTTACGGGGCCCAAAATTTAAAATGTCAAATCTGTAACTTCCGCCGAGGCCGATGTCAAAGACTTAACTGCAAATTAGTTGTTTTCTTTTGTGATTTTAATTCGCCTCTGGTGGGTTATTTAACAAGGTAACTGATGGGTAAATTGATTTTCTTCCCCATGGAAAATAGTTGGTATACTCCAGCTGTCCGACATGCGGTTTTTCGCTCTTTCCTCGCATCGTCAAGCTAACAATACGAAGAAAGAGGCTATAACCGGAAATTGAGTAATCTCACCTTCAGAATAAACACGATTATCTTTAAAAAAATGTGTTGTCTAAGATTAAACACTATATGTATCGTTTGAAAATCGATTTTTATCACAATTTCTCCTGTAAATGATCATTTTAACACGAGCAGTAGTATGCTATTCAGCAATGACATGAAGAAAATTACGAGAATAAAGGTGTGTTTTGAGCATTAAAATAATCTGAAATTACTATTTATATTTTTGCATTTAGTGTCTTATTTTGTCACCTTATTGATGAACAACATTGTTTGTATGTTCTAGATGTGACTGTAGACCGAAATTAGTTTAAGATAGGATATGAAAAGGCAACATTTATGTTTAATGTCACTCTGAAGTCACTCCTTGTCTGCTGTCACATGACAGTTTTCATCATATGATTAATAAAGTCGATCCGTCTATCAATTTATCAATGGATAGACTCAATCTTGTTTTGAAAAAAGCATAATTTCTCTGGAGCTTTATATCTCCTTATCAGTGGACCTCGCTGTGGGCTTTTTGCTTCAATGCAAGAAATTTCATGGACTTATTTTATTTTGAAATTTGTAACCGGATGTGCTTCTCCATCCTCTGTAACGTGACTCCAGCTCTGCGGCTCATCGGACTCGCTGAGGCTTTTTTTATTCTCTCACTTTAGATTTTCCACTGAAGACCTGGTGGACTGGACTTGACTCTCTAATTTTAAGACATTTAAACTAGTTTTCTTCTCTTTTAACATTTAAAAAATATCTCAACTGTTGTCACTCGGATCCTCCTTTATTCCGTAATAGTATATTTTTTGGTCACTTTTTTTCTTCTATTCCGGTTGGATTTACAAAGGGCGTGTTTGGGCGAGCTGTACCGGGAGTTTCATCTCCTGTACTTGTGCGACTCTGAGGAATGACAGCAACTGGAAAGGGACTGCGATCCGCCTGAATGGAAACAATGGACTTTAAGGAGCTTGGACATCATTTCGAGGAGAAGTTGACAATAACAGACAAATGTGAGTACCTTACAGTTATCATTTATTAAAAAAAATAGGTCATGAATAACATTATTGTGATTAAATTATAGGTGATGGTGCGGGTTTTTGATTATAAATAATGCCATCTCCTCGTTATTATCCTTAATCTTTTTTATCCCTGTCATCATTACAGTGTAATTTCGGTATTTTCCAGTATATTTGCTTTGTTTATGAAACGCACCTTAGATTCAACAGATGCAGCAACGCAACACATCACATTTTTTCCAATTGAAATGTTACAAAAAATAGGATGTCTGTCCGCCCTGGTGGGCTGTAATTCCTCCACACCAAACAGCGGGTTGTCTGCATCTGTAGCAGGCGGGTCTTACCCAGCAGAGATCCTGGAAATGCTGCACCGAGCTGTGGTCTCCATTACCAAACACGTCAGTGGTGCACAGAGTGAAAAATGGCCCACATATGAGCACAATCCTGCAGGCTGGAGCAGCTGAAGACAACAAACACAACAGATCTTTAACAATCCCTGCAGGAAAACTGCTCTCGTATTTATCTCCCTCTGGTGCTGGGAGTCATTGTCTTGCTCAAGAGCACTCCAGCAGTGCAGACACTGGCTGATGCGGAGCTGCATCCTCCACTGCTCAGCCTCTTTGTAGCCGGTCTAGTGCTCAGTGAGAGCCTGATAATTATGCATAAGTAAGCTGATATTAGTGTGCCACATCGACTCTTATACTGTGCATATAATAATGATTTATTATAATGATGCATTTATTAGCTTTGTCTCAAAGGAGCACTGGATGAGCAGCTCAATCAAGCTAGTTTCTACTCTGATTTCTCCAAGTAGATGTTTTTGCCAGTGATTTATAGCTTTTTTTTATAGATAAAGACGTTATAATCTGATTGTGATAGCGAGTTTCTTTATCTTTCAATCTGTGCTTGTACAAATTTTTATAAACATAATTAATTCATCCATTGTAAGATATAAAAACACATCCTCATGCTGCCTCCACCTCCATCACACACCTCCCCTTGACCTGTGTGCTGGTAGAAGGTGACTTTCTGCCTATTGGCAGCCCTCCCCCCTTTTTCCACATGATGTGGAGAGCATTGCATGGAGGGAGAAACGTCTGCTGCAGCTTTTTATCACTGCAAAGGCAGGCTGTCATGGTGCTCGCTCGCCCGCTGCATCTGTGGGAGTCCAGAGGAACATTTGCTGCAACAAAAAGAAGAATAACAACTGCAGCCTGACAATGACATTACTGTCATTTTTAGACAGCAGCATGGTGGGAATAGCATTTTTTTTAATCAATTCATAATAGAAACAAACTATTTGATGTGCAACGCTTAGAATTCCTTTTTGCCTTTAAACTGGGATGTTTCTGAGGCTTGATTATCAACTTTGAAGCCGTCTTTTGTTGGAAAGGCGCATTTCTTGAAATACTGAACAAGCTCATATTGTTCTTGAACACATTCATCCATCGGTAGGTGATCGAAGATAAAAAAACAAAAAACAAAGGGTGTTTGGGTTGCAGGCCATCTTCAGAGAGCTCCAGCATGCAGCGGGGTCGATCAACATGTGACGTTATCGTCAATGCTCGACGCCAGAAAAGGCAGGGGCGTCAAGATAAACAGAAACATTCCTTCTCTCTGACTCCTTTCTGAGAGCCGAGAGTCTCGTTCCTGTTCCAGAGAAAAAAGACAGAGAGACAGAAAAGCCAAGTAGGGTTTGTTTGTTTGTTTTTTTTACATAACAGTGTGCCGCCGGAGCTGAGAGAGCGGATCATAATCCCCTATCAAGGTGATTTGTTTATGTCCTAGGTTGACAGACCTTTGGTTCAACCCCCAATGCATGTAGGCCATATAAATCCCCTGCACATGCACACAAACGCATGCACTTACCTCATCTTTCCTGTCATCCCTCAAACCCTTTGAAAACCAGAGTCAACCGGAGACATGATGCCACTAAATCACAGTCTTGTTGTCGGTGCCTGCTGGTGTTTCAGAGTCGATGCTACAGAGCAGAAAAGAGTTGTGTTTTTTTTCTTTTTCTGTGAGGAAACGCGGCTCTCAGCCTCCTTTCTTACTCTCTCTGTGAGTGCTGGAGTTCAACCAAGCCTCTCCAAGACATGACATGTTCAAAGACTCTCTGTTTGAGCGGCTCACAATGGGAGTGGTACCGACGTTCAAACAATTCACCTTTTGTGCGACGCAGACAGAAGAACCTCTGCACTTGTTTTTAGAGGAGTTTTAATTGCATAAGTTACAACTGCACCCCCTCTCCGGTTGAAAACCTCTCTTTCTGGGTATCTGCTGTGTCACTGTACCAACTTTTCCAGCCCCGTTGGCCTGCAGTCAGAGCCTCAGTATGGAGTTAAACGCTCCTCTGTGGAAATAATCATGAGACGTGGACTCCCTTTGGCCCAGAGAGCTTCCCAGTCATGCTGACGTTATGTTCTTGGCACACATTCATCATCACGGCAAGGCTGGAAATGCAGATTATGGCCTAGAAACCCTCTCCCACTGGCTTTTAATTTGCCTCTATCATAAGTCATCCAACACCATAAAACTCAGAAAAGAAGTGACCTTGGTTTGAGGTTTCCAGACAGTAAATAACAGTTGAATTACATATAGCGAGGAAAGAACTATTTTCCCTATCCTATAATTTTAATTGTTTTTTTTATATTAAGTTAGTCGGCCTTTCTTTTTCCAAAGCCCCAAATATTTTTTTATAAGAATATTCATTAAATTCGCTTGATAATGACCATTAGCTTGACCCCTCACTCAAATAGAGACTGTTTAGTCGCATTGGCATAAATATGGTAATAATTTAGCTTTTTAATGCAGAAATACAAGTGCAAAAATGTAATGCATGCATTTAACAGTCTGCTAACAGAAGCTGCTAATGTTAGCATGCTCAGCTAACTAGCCCGCTATTTCGAGTAGTAGTTAGTAGTTAGTTAGTAGTTAGTTATGAACAAAGAAATAGACTAAATGATCATTTAGAAAGGACAAGAAAAAGTCTTTATCATAAAAGCATTTTCTCTTGTAACTGTAAATTTCTCAACGTGTTTGAAAATACAAACATTGAAATGTAAACATAACCTTACACTTCTTCTGTAGTGTGTCGCTCAAGCTAAGCAGCTAAACATGATTATGTTAAAACAAAAACAGTAACAAGCCGGCGTAAATTAGCTCTACACAGCAACATTTTTGTGTCTCCTACGTGAATCATCGTCTGGTGAGAATATTGATTATCAGTGACCTGTTACCTTTAGCCTCATTGTTTTAGCATCATATTATGTGTGTATGAGCTAGCTTATTAAGCTAGGCCAAGCTAACTACTGTACGGTTTACAGCCTGCAAGCTAGAAACATTTTTCTTTTGCTTTTAAAAATCTTTGCTACTAGAAATTAGATTATTGCTTTTGTCAACCATTTTCTAAAATCAAATGTAAATTGTTTTAAAAATTGCAAAATAATTTTAAGGTTTACATTATAACAATGATAAGTTTGGGAGGCGTACCAACAGTAGCTAAGCTAAAAGAGGCTTTGCAATCAGTTCAGAATAGTTTTTGACTGATGTCTATTGATTAAGTATATTACTTACCAGTTAATTGTTACAAATTAGATTATTTATTTGCACTTTTTTCATTGCCACAGTGATTTTAATGCACTCCTTTAGCGTCTGAGTGCAAAAGCTAAAAGCTAAAGCCCAAAAAGCTCCTCTCAGCTCCTTCAGTCAGACGGGGCTCAAGTTCTCACAGCTTTGCCAACTGTGTGTCTTGTTTTTTCGGCCTGGGGGGGCTTCGAATGCTTGTACATGCGGGTGGGAGAGCAGAGGAGGGAGTGCTGCTGGGAGTGCCGGGCGGGGACGGGATCAGCTGAAACGACTCTGAGGAACTGGAGTCGAGGTTTAGGCGTGTTGTTGTCGATCGAATGACTCCTTGCTGAAAAAGGAGGAAGGAGGAGACGGGCCAGACCAGAGCTCTCTCTCTCCCCCACCCCACCTCCTCCTCCTGCTCCACTACACGTCAGCAATCTCTGTGACCAGATGCTATAAATCACCGCCATGACACCGACCGCTCGCACAGGAAAGGAGAGGAAATGCTCCACTCGGCTGCCGAGTAAGAAGAAGGAGAAGGTTGAAGCTTCCTGAGAGCTTATGCGCACATTAGTCATGTTTCCCTTCATATTCGTCTCTCAAAAAAAAACAAAAAAACAAGAAGAAGCAGAACTCATGAATGGGACATTGATATTAATAATCCTGTTTGCAGCATAATCCTGTTAAGGGACGGTGTGAGGCAGAGTGTAGTCATAAAAGAAGCTGTCACATCTCATTTCATAGCTCAGAGTCATTGTGGCAACACCTACACATCTGTGACTATTTTAGAGGTAATGTGAAGGAGGTAATAAAAGGAATCAGAGGCAGACGAAGTGCTGACCTCTTTCTAATTCAGCAGTATACGCAACCTAACTCTGCACTCACCAAAAGTCCTGCGTTTTGTCTGGTTGTGCTTGTGGCAGCTGGTAAATATTTCAACCCATATCATCCTCTTTTTATTCCACATTAACTACTTCTTTTTTCAAAAAGGCTCGACACATCACTTCCTCTTTGTGCAGCAGAGGATGTTTAATATTGTGAAGTTGAAGCTTCTCTGACTGAATCAGACCACATCACTGATGTGTTTCATCCGCCAGCAGAGGTGAGGAAGTGAGTCACTGACCTGATGATTAGAGACTTCAGACTTTTATATGACAAAATCAGAAAAGGACTTGCAACTCAGCTTTGAGTCATCAGTCTGAACAATGGCTTGTTTCTTCATTTCTTTTCTCACTTTGTCTACCTTAAGTGTTTTAGTGCATCAGAATAAATAATAACTCACTGAGGACTCGATTTGACTTGAGACCTGCTGATTTTGACTTTAGTAATCATAGCAAAGACTCAGGTGACTTGTGAAACGAGTCCTTTGTCTCACCTGTCAGTCACTGAGTGAATGTTTCAGATGGACAAATGTTAGAAAAATGTTGTTCAGTCACATTTGAAGATATAAAAGTAGAGAAATAATGCACATGTTAGAAAGTGTTGCAAAAAAACCCCCAAAAATAAAAGAAGTTATGCGTGAACAATCAACATTATTGTAATATTTTTAAGCTACTCACTTTATGTTTGCTTCATTCAAAAACACATTTGTTATCTGTTATGACATAAAGCAGCATGGCTTGTTGTCCTGTTTTACCCTCATGATTGTTTATTTTCATTTGTGCTCGTTTGTTGATTAGCTTTGTTTTCATTACATTAGTTCCCGCTTCCTCTCTAGAGAACAGCTACTCTTCCTTATCTTATAAGCCTGAATAACTTTGTTTTTTGACTGTTTCTTGTATAAAACTCATAATTTTAAGATAATAACCGTTATACCAGTTTTTTTTTTCATCGTTGGTGCTGCAGCTTCATTTCGTTCTGAGCCGAAACACGTCTATGGTCTGTTTTTCATCTGTAGAAACTAAAGATGAACAGAAGCTCCAGTGACTTTGGAGCTTTTCTCAACTTGATTGCAGCTTAAATATTAAAGCTGTTGATTCACTTTGATGTGTTAGACAGAATATCTGCAGTATTGATCGAGTCCTCAGGCCTTTTCCATCCAGCCAACCCAGAGGGAAAACTCCCTCTCTCTTCTTTATCTGCAACTCAATCAGATTTTCACTTCTTTGGGCGTCGGCTTTCTATTACGGTTTAATTGATCAAAATTTAATGTAGCTGAACAACTTCAGTGTTAAATAGGAGCTTTTTTTTTTGCTGCGCTCGCTGGAAATGAGACTTCGTCTTTATGTCATCAGCCAGGAGGCGACACATAAACATATCGAGGTTTATTTTTGGAAACAGTTTCTTATATACCAAGATTTTCTTTAAATTTGGTCTCTCAGCTTTGCAGGCGTTCAGCTGTTTCCATTTGGTTCCCGTCCCGTGCTTGTACCCATGCTGCCTTGCAGTGTGCACTGGATGTTTTTGTTGATGTGTCACAACAACCTCAGGGGAATCACGAACAGATGCGTCCCTCCGTCCTCCTGCTTTGAAGTGTATGTGTGCTTATGTGTGTGTGTGTGTGTGCAGATAACAGCCCTGATGTAGCTACATTTGACATTCATGCTCTCACACACACACAGACACACACAGACGTCACTCACCACACAACATCTCAGTCACAGGACCTACAGGCTCTAATATTAGCGTGCAGATGATGGCTGACGCTCGCTGCCAACAGATTGCATCTACGTTCTGTGAAACGGGACAAATAAACTCATAAAGTTCAAACTATTATTTGGCATCTTGGCTTGAAAGAGGCCTAACAGAGGTGTTTTGGTTGTGTGAGGTTGACATCGTCATGCGGTGTGTTGCGTGTTTTCTTTCAGTGCTTTTAAACCTCTTCACATGTGTTTCTGCTCTGTTTTTCAGCGGCAGATAAGCAGCATTAAAACAGTTCAAATGCAGCGTCTCCTGCTGCACCAGTAAATTGATTACCTCTGCAGTGACGCCACACTGTTTCCTCCATTACACACAGGAGCCGTGGCGACCCAGCTAGCGGCTCAATGTGCCCTTTTTTGCTCTGAAATGATCCTTGAGAAGCTCTTCTGCTCTTCCGAAGAACGTTCAGCAGCAAGACGCTCGCACATTTTGTCTGCAGCTCATCAGTTTTTCCTGGAGTCTAGAGGGCTTTAAGTTTAAATTACAGACCCACTTAGTTGCCAGATTTAATGTGTCTGATGGTCAGAGCTGCAGTAAATCACATAAAGGCCACCTGACCTCTGTGCAGCGTCTTTACTGTCCTCCAGCATGGAAGCTAAATGCTACAGAGGTTAAGCACCCCCCTCCTGTTGAATCTAACTAAAGGCAGTATTGAAGTGTACTTAAAAATATAGGAATCAATTTCTCCACTGAAAGTTTTTGTTTTGTTCTTATCCCATGACCAAGAGGGGCTAAGCTGTCATACTGAATGCAAAAAGTGCATTTAAAGTGACAAATTGTTTCCTGAAGTATCAATAATAACTCATAATTTTATTTGCACATCACATTTTAAAACATGTTAACAAAGTGCTTCACAATTTAAAGAAAAATCCTATAAAAATGTTAGTCAAGACTAATAACTGTCATTTTAGCTAGCAGTCAGCTATGTTACTCTTTGTCTATGTTGTATTACTGTTTATAGCAATCATAATTGCAAATTGTATACATCATGCAAAAATAAATACATAATTAAATTAATCAAAATAACAAAAAACAACAGAAAATATTTATTTTTGGTTTCTGAGGTGAACTTTCATTAACTAGATTTCCATCCCTTCCTGAGACACTTTACTCAGTATTAATAAAAAACAAAGACATAAAGAAAAGTAAAGAAAAGTAAAGAAAATGGCTCTTTAGTTGTGGAGGTTTTGATTTTTTGCAGCTGTCTCAGCATCATTTGTTGACCTGCTGTGATGAAGCTGAACTCACGGCACTGAAACCAGACCTCAGGAGGGATTAAACTTAGTCCTTCTTCACACCTCACTGTGCTGCCAGGTCAACGCTAGTCACCCAGACGCAGCTATGCCCTACTTTATCTGTCCAAAACAAGTGTGCGAGGGGGCAGCTGTCGTCTATATACACTTGTAATGACTTGATTCTGATGTTTTAATGACAGAAAAACCATCAAGGTTTAGTGTTTAATAAAAAGTGACACCAACTTAGCTGAAACTAACATGGGACCTGCAGAAAAGGAGTAAAATCTCTTTAATTTTCAGTTAAATAAAGGGAAAGAGTGGATCAGATGTGATTAGGTGGAGGATTTTTCTTTAAAATCAGGATAAGATTTGCTTGCTTTCCGCTCTGATGCAGCGGATGGTCAGTGTCTGAAGGAGTCTGCTGGTCTGCAGCTATGAGGGCGATAAACAAACTGCAGTGCGACTCATCGTCACTGCAGGTCTCTGTTTGCTGTCTTTAGCTTCATCCGTCCCTGTTTTGTTTTGTTTATGTAACTGATTGTTTGACATGATCTCTTTTTTATTTATGCAAATCCCTGTTTCAGTGCTGCTGCACCACCTTTTTGTTTCCATACGAGTACTAAACATCAGACCTACCTGATCGAATTTTCAATAACTTTTAAAAAGTCTTACAACCTGAAGATTTTAGCGTCTTGGTTCCCTTGAATCAAAGTCAAGAAGTGTTTTGAAATAAAGGGAAAAGAGTTTAAATAGTTCTTACAAAATATAACAAAATGCTGCACTGCAGAGTGATAATTCTGTGAAGTTTTTATTGTTGTGATCGACTCTTTTCACATTGCATTTTTTTTTTTGCCTTAGTTAACATAAAAATATTGATTTTCTCAGCTTTGATAAAATTGTCCAAAACTGAAACTATTCTGACTTGAACAGGAACTGTTTGCACAAAGAAAAACAAATTGAAATATGAGAGAGATCAGAGAAATAATTCAAACTTTTCATAGAAGTGCATTGATACTCAATCTGCTTTTTGCTTTCCTTTAACTCACTTTTTCAGCGAGGCCCATTTTTCTGAATATCTAAATCACCAGTGTGTGTGTGTGTGTGTGTGTGTGTGTGTGTGTTGTGCAGCCTTGCAGACTTTGTGTGAATGACTGAGTGGGTCTGCTGTCGTTGTTATAACCTTCAATGTAAAGATAGACATACCTTTTAATAACTTGTGTTTATTTACATCACGTGTCTTGTTTTGTCGTGGAAATTACCTAATGATGAGGTCATGACTGTGGAAGTGAAACTCCCTGACGACAGCCTCAGTCACAACAAATCACGCCTGAGCTATTTTCTCTCCGTCTCCGAAGAAAAGCTTTTCTCAGCATTTACAACAACGCCATTTAAACAAGTTTTTTTTAAAGAAAACGTCCCTCTTTGCTTTTTCTTGCTGCATCACCTTTGACCTTTTTTTAGTTTAAACTCTGAGTCGAGGAATAGAGAAGGAGCAGAGAAGTGAATAATGGATGACACATACATGATTCATGCTTGGATCTGTTTTTAGTCTTTGTGACTTGGTAACCCACTTGTTTGTGGTTAAAAGCATCTGCAGATCTCTGCTGTGTTCAGTGGAGTAACATCCTGTTGCCACTGTGACTGAATCTGTTTTAGATTTCGTGTTTGGACCTATACACTCACTGAAGTATGAGAATAAAAGCATCTTTGTGTCCTGATAGGTTTATTTTTTGGTTGTTTGGACACAGACGTGGGTTTTTCACAAAGAGACAGCTGAGAAAACACGTCGGCTCACTTACCTGTAATGATATCTGACCATTCATGTTGGATTTATCTGATTAAGGATGAGGTGATTGAAAGGTATGAGGTGCAATCAAAAACTTAGAGATTGTTCCTTTCGTGCACAAACAGAGCCCTGTATATTGTGCATGTAGCAGATGCAGGCAATAATCTTTTGTTATTAAGTAATCTAAGTTACATTACTTGACCATGAACAGCCCCTGAGTTGCCAGAGCAGCTCAAGATTGTAAGGATCCTTGTCAACAAACCCAGGATGACCTAAACTTTGTGTCAAGTTATTTGTGCATTACTTGCACAAGTTTGACCACTGCATCATCAGGGAATTGAGGTGGAAATAGAATAGAATAGACTTTATTTGTCATTGCACAAGTGCAACGAAATTTCGTTGTGCCATCCTGAGTGCAAAAAAAA
>JAQMCX010000018.1:4693692-4710242 GCA_029814765.1 Acanthurus leucopareius | reverse complement strand
TTTATTTATTTACTTATTTTTACTTAGAGTTTACAGTTAAATCAGACCACTCTTTTTTTGAGCAGTAAGCTATTAGCCTAGTTTAGTATAAAGTCTAGAAGCAGGTTTAAATAGCTAGCTTGACACTGTCCAAAGTTAAAAAAAATACACCTACCAATACCTTAAAGCTCATTATTTAGCAAGTTGCACTCATTTAATTGTTCCACACCCAAAAATGAATATAAAAATGACAAATTTTTGGTTTTATAGGGAGTTTCATGCTAGTTGAGGATGAAGCTAGGCCTGAGAGAAAGTTAACTTAGCATAACATAGCTTAGTGTCAGGTAGAAAAACTTTACCAGGCCCCAGAAGAAGTTTAAAATTTACCTTCCAGCACCTTTTAAACACAGAAACTTGAAGCAATATGGAATTTAATTGTTGCTTTACAGAGAGTTCATATGAAAGCAACAGCCAGTTAGCTTATTTTAGCTCTAAGACAGAAATCCAGATGTGAATATAAGGTTAGCAGGCAACTAGTGGAGACTTTAGGAAGTTTGCACACACTCTGGCATGTAACAATAAAACTACAGAGTATGGATTATATATATATATTTTTTAAATGTAAGTTAAACAAAGAAATTACTGATTGAAAGATCATTTTTACTTAGGCTAAGCTAGGCTAGTTGTTTCCAGTCTTAGCACTAAGCTAAGCTAATCTTAGCTAGCAGAAGCAGATTTATTTAGCATATTTCCCTAAAAAGTGAACTTTTCCCTTGAACTGTCATATTAACCATTATTAGTGTGAATATTTGCAAAAGCCAGACTCACTGTTGACTGTTCGATCCTCCAGGAGAGATACGAGGCAGCTATCAAGAGATCGACAAAGAAGACGTGGGCCGAGATCCGCCAGCAGAGATGGTCCTGGGCAGGAGGACTCAACCAGACCTCCCGCAGAGAAAGTGAGTCTCAGATAAACCGGCGTGAAGACAAACACTGAGAGAAGCTAAACACATTGACAGGAGTAAATCAACTCCTCACAGTAACCAAAGCCTTCAAGTTGAGCAACGCTGCACAGATTGTGACTCACTGGTCCAACTGATGCAATTGAGGGAAATAACTTCTGAAAGGTTTGTTGTCATAAGGGTGCGGAAAGGCAGCGGCAGATGACCTACACTGTAAATTATGATGTTAAACCATTGCAACTCCTCAGTGGATGTGTTTGACTACCAGTTGTCTCCATTTGGAGGCGATCAAAGAGGCAGAAAGACGAGCAACGAGCTAACTGTCATGAACATGTTTCATTAGATTAGCAGTGTGAACAATGTTCAGAGAGCTGTGAAGTAATTTTCTCTCCTTTTAGACAATCTTGTTGGGGTTTTTTTATTTTCTTTTTTTGGTGTCAAACATGTGACCGGCTGCTTCTTCTGGACCCCCCCGTGACTCAAAGGTCAAGACAAGTTTCTCTCCTTCCAAAGTGTGAAAGATCCCGAGTGTGTGTGTGTGTGTGTGTGAGCGAGTGTGTGTGTGTGAAGAAATTCTTTGCAGAATATAAAAAGCAAAATAGGTTAAGTAGTTACACTAAATGTGATTTCTAACTATTCCAGACCCTTCCCACACTTTCCTTGAATTTCCTCCCCATTTCCCGCAAGCATAAAATTCAAATTAATCACCTCCTTAATGTTAATAAGAAGCCAGTTTGACCCCCCAGAAAATGGTGAGTCCCTGCTGACCTCCAGATCCAGACTAAGGGAGTTGGCAGCCCCTTCAGTCCTCAGCTGGGGGCCGCCTGCACCCATCCGCCCGCCCCCGGCCGCCTTGTGAACAGTTGTTGTTTGTTGCGTTCTCTCCGGTGCAGGCAGATGCTCGGCCTCCACGGTCAACTTGCCGAGACAGGTGGACCCTGTCATTAACAACAGGCTGTCCAAGTCCTCTGCCACGCTCTGGAACTCCCCCAACAGAAGTAAGGACGACCCGACGTCAATGTCCACCAGGCTTCCTCTCCCCTTCCCCTCCTTTTACCCTCCCTATTCATCCCCCCTCTTCACCTCCCTCAACTCCGTTCTAATCTGGTTTTTTGTTTTTTTTTTTCTTCTGTTTTTATTGTAACTGTCGTCTCTGGTGGCCTGCCTGCCTGCCTGTGCTTGGTGACTGGTCATTTACCACCTACTCCCTCCTCCTCTGATCACGCTCTCGGTCTCGTATGCATCGTGGTTTTTATTTCATTTAATTTGATTTAATTTAACTTTTTTTGGTGGTTGTTGTTGATTTGAGTCTCCTCTGCATTTTTGATTCGCCTCCCTCTTTTTACATCGACATCACTGAGCCATACTTTGTGATTATACTTTGGTGTGTTTCACAGGCTTATAAGTTCATATCCTGTCACACCTTCTTTATTGGTTGTCCCCCTCCACTCTCTCGTTGGTGGTTTGGTGGTTGGTTGTTTGTGGTGGTGGATATTATAGTGTGACTGCTGCAAATGAAAGTGGAGCAACTAAATGCACATACATTGTATTGCAATGTATTTATGTAATATATTGTGTAGATATGTGGCTTATTTCCACAGATGTTGAGCCTTTTTTTTGTTTTTTGTTTTTTTACAGCAACATATTTGGATTAAAACCACCATGACACACAGTATTAGTATTAATAGTATCTTGTTATTACTTTAAACGTTTCTTATTTTAACAAAACCTTTTCACATTATAACAAGATATTTTATTGTTGTTGTTGTGTATTTTCCTATCATTACCACATGCTATATAATTACACTTTTACAAGAAACTTTAGTTGTTATAATATCACAAATTTAGTTTGTTATATCATCAAATTTCCCATAATTCCACATAAACAACATAAGGTTTAGTTTTCTCATCAAAATATTGTTTTTTGTATGTTGTTATAACAAACGAGACAAAGAAGCTACTGTCAGCTACATGCTAGCTTCAGTGAAGGTTGCTCTAAGCTAAACGCTAACGTCAACATGCTAACATGCTGATATTAGCATGTTAGCATTGTCATTGTGAGCATGCCATGTATTAGGGGCCAATGTAACGTAACTATAAAAGATAAGTTTACCATGTTTAACATCTTTGTGTATTGTTTTTTTGTGTATTGTTTTAGCATGCTAACATTAGCTCGTTAGCACTGCATACAAATAATTTGTGAGAAAGCCTTTGGTTTGCATTGGTTGCAAGTCACTGTGGTCCTTAACTGCAATTACAGGATACTGTTATGTGCTAATTTGTAGCTCAAGAGTAGAAAAAGTAGAGAAAGTCAGCTATGTGCCCAGGTAGTGGCATTTACTGTCTAAAAACAACGATTAAGCTTGGTAACTTTCTAAGCTAACTTAGCCACTGCTACCGATAATACCAGACCAAGTAAGGTTGAAACTACTGAGTGGCTAGAAACAATGTGTTTTATTTTTTAAATTTCACTTTTAAGAGGGAAACATAGCTTTGCTTTGCTTTAGTTCATAAACCAACATTTACAAGTCAGAGGATCAGAAAAGCCTTTAGGATTCATCCTCTGAGGATCATGAATGAGCATAAAAATGTAACATGAGCATTTGTTTTTGTTGTTGTTGTCATGTTAACATTAACTCGCTGCTGTGTTACTATAAATATTTAAATGAACTTGTTAAATCAAATCCATGTCATCAGACTCCTGAGTTGCCACATGTACATAAGCAGCACTTTCTTCATCTCTGATCCGTCACGCCTCATAACATGTTTCATTAGAGATCGTATCACCCACAGTGCAATCAGCAGTTCGGCTCTCAGCTCCCCCCGTCGCAACAAAAGAGACTCAGATTTCATGCTTGATAATTACTAATAGAGATGCTCTGATACTGTAGGAACATGAAAGGACAATTTGGAGCTGATTATATTTCTGCAGAGCCACAGTCGACGTCAGAGCTGGTGTTTCTGGCCTTTGGGAGCTGCTCTGCTCAGTGTACCGGTAACGTTGTTATGGCAGGAGGGGGGTGGTGATGTCGGAGGGGTGGTGTGTATAGATCCAAGCATCAATCAACCTCCAGGTGAACAGTCGATCACCAGGCAGCAGCTCAGCTCAGCTCAGCTCAGCTCAGCCTCCTCTTGCCGCATTGGAGGAAGAGGAGGAGGAGGGAAACGGTTGTTGCTTAGCAACAGGAGGTAGTCGTGTTATCAGTTAGTCATAAAACATGTTGTTAAAATGATGTGGCCAGCAAACAGCAGAGGTGGCCGTTACATAAGAAAGGCCAGTCTATGATACAATGAGTATTTTTATTTTGTTTAAAACGTGAAGAAACGATGAGACTCAGACTGTCGTGTTGTTCTTGGCAGCGCCGTTGCGATTGCACTGTTATCATGTGTATGCGTGGTATGTGTCTGTAGGTGTCACGCATACCTTTGTGTATGTCAACAGAGCAAGTCTGGACAATAGAGCATTGAAAAGAGGCGATGCACATGGTCGAGCTGTCACTAGAAAAAAATCTGTGCACAGCATGTTGTCAGGTGAAGTTTTTGTTTTGTTTTGAGAGACAGGAAATTCGCACAAACTTGACCAGTTGTCGTATCTCATCAGATCTCCTGTTGGGATGGTGCAGTCTGTGTCCATCTGTGTGTTTTTGTCTCCTGTGCATTTCTATGTTTCCTGTTGTATTTTAACGTTTCAGCACAGAAGAAATAAGAAGTAGTGAAAGAAACCAGTGAATAAAAACTTAACAGTATAAAGTTATTTGCTGGTTGTGGAAAAATAATTGAGATGCTTTTATTTAGGGAATAATATTATATTTTCAGGAATAGATTCGTTGTATTTCTTGCTGGGAGTTAGATGAGAAGGGGATGATGATGCCACTAGTCAGCAGCCAGCTAGCTTAATTTAAAATAAAAAATGAAGACAGAGGGAAACAGCCGCCATGACTCCGTGCAAAGATAACAAAGAGCTCTTTCACATCTACATTGTTTAGTTTGGATTTTTGTACTTTTTGGTTTGAGCCAAACCAAAATTACAGATGTACCTACCTCTGACTAAAAGCAACTTTTATTCTTTGGCATTAATTTTGCTTTACTCATGAGAGAATGATTTATCAGTGTGTGTGTGTGTGTGTGTGTGTGTGTGTGTGTGTGTTTTCCACCCCCTCATTACAAAACATTTGATTATAATCTGCTGTTGTTGGATGTCATATGAGCTCAATCTTCACCACATGACACTCAATAACAGAAACACACTGTACGACACCAGAGCGGTGTTACAGTCAGTGTGTGTGGTGTGTGTTGCCTATGGAGCCAACAACACTAATGCCATCAATGCCAGGCCTTTGCACTGCATTGGGTTTGAATGGGTTCGAGTAAACAGCCACACTGACTTGATGCGTGGTGTGTTTTTTGAGCGGTAAGTTATGAGAAATAACTCCAGTTTGGTCCTTTGTGTGCTGTTATCTAATGTCTGGTGGTTTGTGTAACATGGAAAATAGAGGTCAGTTATTCATCATGGAGGGTTTTTTGTATCTTTTGGTCTGAGAGTGTCTGATCAGCAGCAGACTGGAGTTTAAATTATTTCAAAGCTGCAGAAATAATCTGTTTATGAGCCTTTAGCAAGTTAAATACTAGCATATGTAAGCTAGCTAGCTTTCCTGACCGTATGAAATCAAAAATCTGAGCTTTTTGCATCTATTCTTAAATAACTGATTTGCCAGTTTACCAATTAAAAAAATTTGGTTTCATGGCTCCACCTCCTGATGTCTAAATCAATTACTGATATTACTGATGCGTCCAAAGTCTCCAAGAAAAGTTTCATTCATGTGAAGGTGAAAAGACCCATAAGATGCTACATTTTATTCGTGTGCAGCTTTGTTAAAAAAAGTTGAACCTGGAGGGTAAATGCTGCTTCCTGCCAGAGTTTGTCAAGATGAATAAACACAAGTGACAGCGATGTTTATTTATTTTTCTGTCATGACCTGGTGACATTTCCTCAGACTCTCAGACTTCATCTTCACACTTGGAGGAATTTATTTTTCGTGATGTTTTCCTACAGTGTTAAACTCCAGTCTGCATCAGATGGCATCAGGTTGGGTTCGGTGTATATGTGTGTGTGTTTGTACGTGTGAGTGTATATGTGTGTGTGTGAGTGTGTGTTTGTACGCGTGTGTGTGTGTGTGTGTGTATGTGTGAGGGAAGAGTGGATGTGCTGCAGTGTCTCCAGTGAGGAGCAGCTCGCCTCCTGCAGTGTCAGTGTGCACCTGTGTGACAGGAGACATGAAGGTGTTTTTGTTGTGAGAACCTGTGAGTAACCCGACACTGACGGCGCCCTCTTGTGTCAGCCCGCAGCCTGCGTCTGAGCCCGTGGGAGAGCCGGATCGTGGAGAGGCTCATGACGCCGACGCTGTCCTTCTTGGCCCGCAGCCGCAGCGCTGCCACCCTCCTCAACAACAGCGACTCGCGTGAGTGTGAGACACCGTCGACGTCTTTCTCTGCACGTTTTCTGCTCTTCACTGCGGCGTGCAGGGAAGGAAAACACTCTGCTTTCTTTAACTGTTTTGGTCTTAATGCATTTATCTTAAAATCTGTGGTGATGTTTGGTTTGATAGAAGTATAGAGCTGCAACTGATGTGTGTTTTTTTATTTTTGAACCATGAAACTGCTGTTAAGAAAACAGTCTCACTGCTTTGTCCATGTGGTTTCTGTTCTGGAGCTTTAAATCAAATCACATGACCTTCATTAACCAATGAACCATGAAAGATGTTTCAGTTTTTATCTTTTCTGAGCACTTTCCTTCAAGTGTTTGTCCATTTTTAATTCCTGAAAATTTTGTAAAAGAACTTTAAACCGCCTTGTGGTGAGATTGTTTTCAACATTGATTGATGTGTAAGTTGTTTGCTTGAGTAACTAAAAGTCTGAAAGTAAAGAATGGAAAAATGCACACCGCAGTTTTTTCATCTAAATTTTTGCATGCGTGTGCAACCAGTAACCCTCAAAAATGTGTGACACAACACCATGAAAAAGAGAAAAAGCATGAAAAAATACATATTTAAGAGGATGAACACAATCATGAGTTTTGCTTCATAAAAAACTTGTTGTAGGTGGACAAACTGAACTAAAGCACTTGAGTTTTCCTTTAACTTGTCGTCTTATTTGTACAGTTTTGTATAGAATCTGTCATCAGTGATAGTTAGTCTATTTACTATTCGTTAGATAAAATCTTGTTAAAAAGTGTCAAAACTTAGGAAAAACATGCCAAATTTTCCAAGATAACATCTTTAAAGAACTTACTTTCATCCACAAAAGTCTAAAACTCAAAACTATTTAATTTATTACAATATAAACCTGAAAAAAGAAGCTGGAAACATCAAGTACTTGGAATTTCTTCCTTAAAATTTACTTAAATTATAAATAAATGATCAGAATAATTTCCAGGTTGATTCCTGAAGAGAAAAGGGGGTTATGCTTGTCAGTAAAAGCTAATTGTCTGAAATCAATCACCCTCTCCTCAGCCGTCATGCTGTTCTCTGCCTCGTCAGCGTGTTGTGTTCACGGTGTGACCTCACTGAGAGGCGTCATGTCGTCTCTCGGCATGTTTGGGCCCTGACCTCGGCCCCGCCGCCGCTCTCTGCATGTTCATGTGTTTATTCAGACTCTCACCACTGCTCCCGTTCAGCCTCAGCCAGCCCGCTGAACGCCTGCTCCCATCACCACCCGCACCAGAACGCCGCCGAGCGCTGGAGGGTCTCCTCCGCCAGCACGCCGGACATCACCCAGCGTCAGCGCCGACGAAATTCCACACCGGTGAGCACAAATACACATAAAACTACTTCGATTACATGCAGGTTCTTTCTCTTTCATCATATTTAGATCATCTATAGACCTTTAATGACCCAAATGGAAAGGGAAACTTAAAACCTTCACTAATCCAGTTCATGTCAACAATGGATTAAAGTCTGTGGTTAATGTGAGAGGTGTCGCCCGTGGTGAAGAGGATCATCACTCAGCCTTGTTAGATATTTCAGCTTTTTGTTATTGTTTTTAAACAATTCAACTGTTTTGCTTCAGTCTTACTATTCAGCCACAAAACTCTAAAAGTCCACCTTAAGTGGAGTGTATATATTGGACTTACATTCTTTAAGTGGCCTGCAGCGAGACTTTAAATGAATGATAATGTTGCTCTGTGCCAGGTGTGTAAATAAGCTGCAATAAGCAATAATTTGCTATAGAAACACAATTGTGAATGCTGTGTTTCATGCTTGTTCTGCTGCCTCTGGGTATTCACAAATATGAGAAACATGCCGATTTAAATTTGAAGTTATTAAGTCATTTTAAAGAGCCATTATTTCACAAGTACATTATTAAATAGCAAAGGATTTCAACTGCATTGCCAGTTTTGGAGATATATTATAGACTTTAAAGTGAGTCAGACAAAAGGTCTTTATCTAAAGCAGATGTGTCCACCTGAGCCTGAGGTCATAACCGGTTTTCTGTGCCTCGTCTGTCTTCAAGGTGGACAAAAAGAAGAAAGAGAAGAAAGACAAGGAGAGGGAGAATGAGAAAGAGAAGAACGCTCTCACAAAAGAGAAAGTGCAGAAGAAGAGACAGACGCCGTCGCCCACCACCACCATGGCCCACAGATCCAGGCCGGAGACCAGGTACCGAGCTCACGAACTGCCCTCTAACTGCTTCTGCATGTGTCCGACACAATCTGGGTTTTTAACCAGAAAAAAATTTAATTAAATCTACATGGAGGGCTTAGTTAATGTAAGAGACAGGCTGAGAGAGAGAGAGGGGGCTCGTGTGAGCTCGTGCTTCATCCTTGGAGCAGGTAAATGTCTGACAGATGGTCCAAGGTGCTGTAATCTAACTACTAAAAGAGACTCTGCTGGACGCCGTTCAGTCAGCAGCCGAAGGGTCGGTCTGCCAACAGCAGGGCCGAGCAGACAGAAAGGGGTTTTCCTAACTGATGCACAGGTGGAAAAAAGATGGCTACCCAGCACCCACTGCTCTCATGTTTCTTTCTCCCTGCAGCCAAAAAAAATCACAGCAACCGTATGTGGAGTTCAGATCGAGTCGCTCATATCTCCCACATGACCCAGTTATGCAGAACACTGGGAACCTCATCACCTGCACTGCTCTGAAATCTCATCCCTTTTCTCCTTAACTCTCTCCCCTGCTCGTGTTTCACCTCCTCTGCCATCTCCTCTTTCTCCTCAGCAGCACCCCGAGGCCCAAAAACAGACCTCCATCACCCGCTGCCCCCAAAAGCCGGCCCCTGTCCCCCCTGGTGCCTGCAGCGGCCTCCAAGACCCCCGCGGGCAAGAAGACGCCTCCTCCTGGCACCAAGACCAGACCCAAACGGGCCCAGACGCCCGCGAGGGTACAGCCCCAGACGGTCACTGCGGTCGCCGTGGAAACGAGCCACGAACCCCAGCAGCAGCCCGAAACCCCGGAGGAGAAAAAGAGTGAGTGTTGTTACCATGGAGACGATATTCAGGCTTCAAGGTGACCTCGAGGTTTTTGGCCGAAATTCAGTCGGAAAAAAACGTGTGAACACATGATGGAAGAAGAGGGTGTGTGTGTGTGTGTGTGTGTGTGTGTGTGTGTGTGTGTGTTTGTGTGTGTGCGTACTGACTGACCTGTACTCTGATTACTATTGATAAACATGACAGAAACTGGTGCTTAAGTGCTTAACTTGTCATCTTTTTTATGAATTATTGTACACAGTTTGTAGTTTGGAGTCACTGAAAACTCTTCACACAGTCTCATAAAAAAATTATAAATCAATTAAAAATCTAATCTCAGCTTAAGACTTCCTGATTATAAACTATTGATGTCAGTCGTCTTCATCCTTTTAATGATTCTGACCAAAATGTCGCCTGGAGCTTCGTAATTTAAACCAACATGCTCAGATGACTGAATTATGCTGCAGGTGCCCGCGGTGCTTTCACTGAACTTGGAAATTCCAGTTATCCCTTATTGTTCACCTGAAACCAGGAATAGCATACAGCACAATTCAAAGCTTACGTCATTTTTATCCTCAGGGCAGTTTTTAATTTTAAATCTCATCTTATTTCAACTACAGCTGCTCTCGTTTAACTTGACTTTTTATTTGCCGTTTAACTGAACTTCCTGTTTACGTTTATGAGTCTCTGGGATCTTTTATCTGTGTTTTTTTTATTCCGCTACATTGTAAACAAAGTCTGTGCCTAAATATGTTAAAAAAAAACAAAGTATAAAGTAGAGTTCAGTCGTACATGTGGCTACGATAATCAAGTAAACATGACCAAGGTCATTCAGGATAAATTTTATGATCTTGTTCCCAGAAATACAAGAGATATTTCTCTAGTTGCAATGTTATGTTTATCTTACAATATTAAGATAAATAAGGTAACTATTTTATCGTTTTTCCTGCTTATTGGTGGTATTAAACTGCTTGTCAAGGGTAAGTGAAATAACAGAAATAGGATCTTCAACATGTGCTGACAAAGTGGATTTCACATAAAAAAGTCAACACCTCTTCTTTGACATGTTGGCATGTAACAGATAACAATGTTTCACCACAGACAGACTTACATTTGTAGGCGACACTGGACACAAAATGATGTTTATGTTACGTTCAGCACAACCTCAATACATGAGGACAGTGCACATTTTGAACTTAATCACTAAGCGTTAAATCACAGCTCTCCATTTTTAAAAACATGTCATGTAGCAGCCTTTAGACATTCAGATATTTTTATCAAATGTTTCTGGTAAACCCAGTGTTTTTTCTTTGTATTGATTGTATTCTTATCTCTCTGTTTTCACTCTGACAGACTCCAGTAATGTTCCTGCCATCGTGGTTTCCTCTGCACCTGTTACACCTCCTTCCTTCAGCCCACCGGTTGTATCAGCAGCTTCTCCAGCTCCGACAAACGTAGAGCCGGTCACTTCAGCTGCTTCTCCAGCAGCAGCATCCAGCAGTAATCCTGCCCCTGCTGCTGCCTCCACCCCGACTGCACCGGCCAGCAGGCCATCAGCCGGCACCAACGACCCCGAAGAGGCTGCTCGCGTCCTGGCAGAGAAACGCCGACAAGCCCGAGAGCAGCGGGAGAGAGAGGAGCAGGAGCGTCTGGAGCAGGAGCACAAAAACAGGTCGGACTTATATGTCATCTGTGTCATTTTAAAATGTATAAACAGTGTGTGATAGCTGGATTATATTAAACATATTTGACTCTCAGATATAATAAAGTTTTGTCTTTGCAGCAATTTAAAGTTAGAGAAAGGCCCAACAATATGATGTAATTTAATACGATGGTCCTGCAATAAAAAACCTTTAAACTTGCGTTGTGTTGCATCATATTGTGAGATTATTTTGTGCCTCCCTGGTGGTTATGTTACTACAATGATTGATTTCCTAAAAATTTCCTCGGAGTTTCCCTGGAAAGAGCCAGACTTTGCCAGGTTTACCTCACAAACTGTTGAACTTTCTAAAAAAAATGAAAAATATGAGCGTGTCCCATGCTGTAAGTAACACAGATTCATCTTTTCAGGATCCTTCGGGAGGAGGCGATGGCCCGGGAGGCGGAGGAGAGGAAGCGCAGAGAGGAGGAGGCTCGATTCATGGCTGAGCAGCAGCGTCTCAGGGACGAAGCTCAGCGGGCTCAGGAGGAGAAGGAGGCGCAGGAGAGAGCCAAAGCCGAGCAGGAGGAGAACGAGAGGCTGCAGAAACAGGTCAGTGACCAGGAACCAGAGAGTTTACAAAGATCGTATTATAAACTAAACAACCTAAAAGCAACTTTCTACACATGTGCAATAAAAACCACCCGTCTCTCTATTGATTTCCTTTAACAAACTGCAAGTATCTCCTGGGATTCAAACCCTCAACCCCGCGGTGAACTCCCTCTTTTAACACTTTATCAGTGAGACACGAGATCGTTTCTAGTGAGCTGTAAATACTGCATGCACTGAAAAACCCTCTAATTTTCCATTAACCAACTGGAATCCCTGTGATCCCCACATGCAGTAAGCCCATTTACCATCTGGGCAGATTAATGGATACAAGGATGCCTGAGCTGTCGGGGGATCGAAGGGTGGTGGTGCTGGTGGTGGTGGTGCTGGTGGTGGTGGAGGAGGTGAGGGGGTTGGGTGACTGTATGTGAGCCCGAACATCAGGCCCCGGTCTGACTCGCTCACCCCCTGACTGTCTGGCATCTGGGCAGATTAAAGGAGAAGAGTGTGTGCTGCTGTCACGGACGATGTGTGTCATGTGTTAGCTCTGTTAGTCAGAGGCCCCTTGTCTGCCCGGGCCGATGCCAGCTGGTGACCTCCATAATGGTGATGAGCAGAGGCTGAGCAGAGCCATTGTGATAGTGACAGGCCTGTGTTGCCTCCGTCTCGTACACTTGGCTCTGCGGCGGGCTGATAGTCGGATAAGGAGCGTCAGTGTGCACCATGCCTGAAGCTATCGGCCAAGACTGACTCCCCTCTTCCCCTCAATTGGACCATTGTTCCTCCCTGACAGCTCACTGGCTCCAGACTAGAGTGGCCTCGTGTATTTCAGAGCTCACTTTAGTTGAAGTGCTGCGTCTCTCTGCAGTGGTAAACAGTCTGAAAATGTGCGATTTGTGCCCATAAAATAAAAACTAATAGCTGGTCAAAGGTCAGTTCACTCAGGTTAAATATGTGAAACTGTGGATTTTTAAAAAAGGAAGTTGCAACAGTTGACAGAGGTGATTGATGCTCACGTCATCGTTTTGTTCTCATTGCTGATATCAAAACGTCTGAGTTTTAAATACTCAGTGGAGCATGTAATGGAGTTACTCATGTAATATCAACTCTGGCCTGAAGGCTGCAGAGCAGACTGAGCGTGTGCTGCCCTCTGGTGGTGTAGAATAGTTCTCCATTACAGCACCTCAGCACACTGGGGGTGTAAGAAGTACTCAGATCTTTAAGTGAGGGCACTTGAAAATTACTTCATTCAAGACCTGACTTCAGTAAAAGTATGAAAGTCAGTGATTTTTTTCTCTTGTATTGAATGTAAAAGTACTCATTGTACAGTCGAATTGGTATTTGACAGTTTATTACTATTTTATTAATAAAAATACACTGTTTATTAATGTGTTTGTTGCATTTTACTGGTGTAAATGTTAATGTTGAGCAAATTTTGGTTATTTTAAATACTGTTGGTTAGTTTAATCTACAGCAATACATCATATTCTATAAGACATATTCTATTGTATACATACTGTTGCATATGAATATAAATCAATTAGTCATCAATAAATTGAACAAGAGTTGTGACGTGGACTAAAACTGGATTTTTGAGACACATTTTATTGTTTTCTTTTCTCAGAGAGAGGAGGCTGAAGCCAAAGCTCGTGAGGAAGCAGAGCGTCAGCGCCTCGAGAGGGAGAAACACTTCCAGAAGGAGGAGCAGGAGCGACTGGAGAGGAAGAAGGTGAGGAGAAAAACAGTCTCTCTAAAGATCAGAAAGTCACTCAGGTCACGCTAGAGATCATCCTCCTTTGAAAACAGCAGCAGCTGCAGCAGCTAACTCACTGATCTCTCTGTCTGATCGCAGCGCCTGGAGGAGATCATGAAGAGGACTCGGAAAAGTGACGCAGCGGATAAGGTCGGCGTGATTTCCTTTCAAACAGGCTTTTAAAAAAAAGGAAGCTTCCTTTTGTCTTTTAGTTTTGAAATAACAAAAGTCTTTTTGTTCTTAACATCACAGAAGGACGTCAAAGCTTCTCCACAAGTCAACGGCAAGGACGCAGAGATCAGTAAGGGTAACTGTCACATGTTCATAACAGCCAAAACGCTGTGTCATTTACATAATCCCTAATCTCTCTCTCATATCTCTAATATCTCCAATGTCATAGTCCGAATTCTCTCTTATATCTCTAATATCACAAACTCTAGTCCCTCTAATCTCTCTAATATAGTAATCCCTTTCAACTCTAATTTCTCTAATTCTAGTCTTTAATATCTTTGATCTCTCTCTTAAATCACAGCTGCTAATCTCTCTTCTCACTTGAGTGTAACAGTCTTCAATATCTCCAATCTCTCTTACACCACAGTCTCTAATCTCTATAACAGTCTTAAAAATCTCTCTTATGTCACAGCCTCTAATATTTCTAATCTCTTTAATATTAGGTCTCTTATATCTCAAATCTGTCTTATTTCACAGTTTCTTATATCTCTAATCTCTCTAATATTTAAGTCTCTAATCTCTTTTATATCACTGCCTCTTTTACCTCCAATATCTCTACCATCACAGCTTCTAGTATCTCTAATCTTTGTGATATCTACAGTCATTGATATCTCTAATCTCTCCAATATCAAAGCCTCTAGCAGCTCTACAATATCTAATCTAATTATTCCCATATATGTTTTTATTTTCTTGCAGCAGCTGGAAGTCTGCAGAGTCCCAACGCCTCAGTTCTCAGCCCGTCACAAAGCGTGTCGGCTCCTGTTGTAAACGGCGTCCAGCCTGCTTCTCACCAAAACGGCGTCTCAGCCAACGGAGAGGCGGCGGACTTCGAGGAGATCATCAAGCTGAACAACAGCAGCAGCCCGGCGCAGACTCAGAGCGGGCTGGTCGGCGAGCCAATCCTGGCGTTCGAGGGCGGAGAGCCCTTCCTGATGAAGACAGGCCCTATGAAGCCTCAGCATGTCGCAGGTAAGAGACTGATAACAGTAAACAGTGTTCTTTATGCTTCTATTTTGTACAAAAAATATTTCAGAGATAACATTAATCATGTGTTCCACAGGAAATTTGTTTAAAAGAGCAAATAAATCCAAAGTGAACTCACTGATGTGAACACATACAGTTTTATAGAAGAGATTCCCTCAAATACAGATGTGTAGAGACACGGTACGAAGTAGGAGACTAATGACAAACACAATAAAATGCATGCCAACATAAAGACAAATTAGCACTTAGCAATCTTACTTTTCCAGTAGTTACAGTCTTACACTTACAGTATGTAACTCTTCTATATTAAAATGTGACAATTATAATGACAATGTGAGATTCAAAAAATGATTTTCTTTTTAAAATACAAGTCTCAAATCAAAACATATTAAGTTCCTGATTGTATATCGTGAAAAAATGCAGCAAATTATCTTGTCTGAGAAGCTGAGAACAGATTTTTTTTAACTTCACACAACAAATGTTATTCTCAAAGAAAACTTTTCACCTTGATCTCAGCTGTTGTTTTTCTTTCCCTGCAGAGGTCCTGTGAGTCCCCACACATCCATGGAGACGCGCCTTATGTCTCAGCCTGAGCTATGAGATTCATGCCACACCACAGCGGCTTATAAACATAGTGTGCCAAACAAACAGTGAACTACTACACGCTGAACATCTGCAGTGTCTGCCGCAGAGGACGAAGACGAGGAGGATCAAAACTCTGCCTGAGAAAAAAAAACACAAAACAACAAAAACTCTCATCTGAAACATTAAAAAAAAAACAAAAAACGCAACAGCAAGTATTCTCTGTCTTCACCGCGTGTTATGGTGCAGCATTTGTTTTACTGAAATGTCACATACAGATTTTATGGTGCACCTTAAAGATGACTGACTGTGTAACAAAATTTTAGAAAATACAGTATAAGATCCTGGAAATACATAATATTTGACAATGGTTGTTATTATTACCGTCGTTACGATATTGTTATTGTTACCTTAAGTTGAACAGTGTGTGTGTGCTTGTTGTTTTTTGTCTTGAATTCATGAGTTATTTAACATGGGGAGCAGTGTTAGGACGGGCCACAGACAGTGTATGTAAATGTATAATGAGCCTGGCTGCCTCGGCCTCCTGTTACAGGGGATCTGTGAAATAAAGCTTTATGAAAGGGACTCGGCTTCGCTCTCCCTTCATCCATTCATGTCAACACATCAGAAGATGTTAGAAAATTCATTTTATCTACAAAGATCTGTAAGAAAACATGAGTGCATGTTAGTATCATGATACTTTGTCCTCACTTGGTTTTTAATCTGGTCAAATTTGGAAATAAAGCTTCACAATAACAGTATTTTAACATACTGTTTAATCACTACTGCAACACAAGGAAAATAGACAAAGGTAGATTGTACAGTTTAAGGTACTTGTGCTAAATTTGAGCATTTCCAGCTTTAAATAATTTTTTTTGCTTTAACTCCAGGTTTCAAATGAACACACTGTACTTTTTACTCCACAGCAATTATTTGACAGCTTAAGTTACCTTTCAGGTGATGCTTTTCATTTCCTTAACCAAGAACCAATCTCTTAAAAACATAAAATTACATAGAAAAGTAAGAGAAGAAATAGTAAAAATGATAATTCAAAAAGTTAAATACACAAAAAACAGGGTTAAAAATGCAGCAAAATATATTTAGATGGATGTCTGTGTAGATCCTCATTCATCCAGGTCATGATTATATTGAAGAGTCAAAAAGACAAGGCAACTGGACTATGTTGAGTTTTGGGAAGACGTTTCACTTCTCATCCTAGAAGCTTCTTCAGTTCCAAAGGACTGGTTGTACCTTCTCTTAACAGAGGTGGTGGTCTCAGACACAATCTCTCAGCCACTTACAATACAGTGCTAAGCTCTCTCCCCAGAAAGTTCCCCAAACATTCA
>JAQMCX010000018.1:4661079-4693592 GCA_029814765.1 Acanthurus leucopareius | reverse complement strand
ATCCTCATTCATCCAGGTCATGATTATCTTGAAGAGTCAAAAAGACAAGGCAACTGGAAATTCCCAAAACTCAACATAGTCCAGTTGCCTTGTCTTTTTGACTCTTCAAGATTTAGATGGATACATGCATGATTTTTACTCAGTGGAGCATTTTTATTATGTTGCATTAGTACTTTTACTCCAGTAAAGGATCTGAAATCTTCTTCCATCACTGAATTTCAGTAGTAATTTATAGCCTTTTATCTGCATCACAGAGTAACATATTCAAAGAGACCAGAGGGTGGCAGTACAGACTCTAAGACACAGTTATGGATGACCATGATGACATAAGTAAATAGTTACCAAAATATACCTGAGATGTGCTTCAGACCTGAAACATCATCAGTTATTTCAAGTTGCTCTGCAGCCAGTTAGTGTTGAACTTCATACAGTTAAAACCAAAACATGAGACATAAAAAACATTTAAGTAGATGCCAAAATGTCCTGATATTCCACACAAGCATTTGTCAAACTTAGTACAATGGATCTTACAATTCCCATAATGCCATCACATTGCACTTCCTCATTAAACTTTCAGTCTTTCAAACTCAATGCTGCAGAATCAACACAAGTATCTCAAATTTGCATTTAGCTGCACGTAGTTACATTCCACCTCTGTGACTTAAATTTTGGCATCTTTGACCTCATTTGACAAGCGACAATTTAGTGTCTGAGAAATGTGATTTTTTTTTGTCGGGAAAGAGACTTTAACAGGGTGGTTCTGTATTCAGTAACAGCCTGTTTGTTTGCTTGTGGCTTTGGATTACACAGAGAAGAGAACTGACCCCAGACAGCTCTGAGGTTTGGTCTAGTCACAAGATCAAAGGTGCGTGCATGAGATTTGATGTCCACTTGCTATAACACACCTTAGCAATCAAACACTAGAAGCCTTCTGGTGGCTCTCGTTTTCCCCTTCAGCTCCAGCTAACGTTGTCCTCAGACAGAAGTCCCATTGCTGCAGCAGCCAGTCATTTTCAGTCACAGTGCATCTGTCACAGGGTCGCTAGCATATCAAATGTCAATCAAAACACACTGGACCTTGTTTCACTGTGACCACACTGCCATCTGGCACAGAGATGCGATTCTGGACAGAAACTCAGAGGGAGGAGATGTTGTCTGTATCTGTTTGCTTTGGTTTTGGGTGGTGACTTTGTAATTAGTGGGATGACTCGCTCGTGCAGAGCTCACATTAGACCACATTATGAATAATAAGACTCTGTTTACTTCTCTGAATAGAGCTAAAGCGCAGTTCATTGTTCTGTTATATTCTCTTGATTAACTCATGTTTGTTTCAGCTGTATAAACAGGTGCAACCCAGAGGTATAATTTCCTTTTTTCTTTTTAGAAAGTCTTTATTGTCCCCGTGCAGCAATTTGATTTGCGACAGCAGTCGACAACCAAATTCATACCATAAAACAGTACAATACATAGAAACATAGATATAAATGATAAATGTTATCAGGTGAGTTATCGTGACCATGTTTGTAGCCTTCAGTGCGAGGACACAAGCCAAACGCTTATTTAGAAACCCTACAGCTGAGGGAACAAATGATCTGAGGTATCTGTTTGATTTGGCCCTCTAAGGGAAGGTAAACCTCTTTCCAGACAGCAAAAGTCGAACCTCATACAGAGGGTGATGTGGGTCGGCTAAGATGACCTTTGCCCTCTGAATGGCTCTGGCTTGGTAAACATTGTCAAGCTGCTGCAGGCTGGTGCCAGTGATGTTTTGGTAAAGTTTGACAATGCTCCACAGCCGATTTTTATTAGTGATGCTAAGGTTTCCATACCAGCAAATCACTGTAAAAGTCACGATCGACTCAGTAAAAGATGAATAAAACATTTTTAAAAGCAATCTGTCAACATTAAAATCCCTCAGCTTCCTTAAAAATAAAAGTCTCTGGTTGGCTTTTTTGCAGATACAGTCCGTGTTGCCTCAAAAGTCAGTTTGTCATCCAAGATGGTGCCCAAATACTTGTATCTCCACAGCCATACCATTAATGAAAGTAGGTTTTCAGACAGGTGGACTTTTTCGTAAATCGATCAGAATTTCTTTAGTTTTACTGATGTTTAGAGTTGTTTAGCATGAAGTATTGCACCATTCAATGAAATTGTCCATCACAGGGCCGTGCCCTCCTTCCTGGTCCTGCAGGAAGCTGACAATAACAAAATCATCTGCAAACTTTACAATGAACCCTGCATCATCTGTGCTCTGACAGTCTGACAGACAAAAAGTAAAGGTGACAAGACACACCCTTGGGGTGCGCCTCTAGAGCATGTCATGGCATCAGACAGGGTGCCACTGACACGAGTTCTTTGTGACCTCATAGTCAGGAAGTCGACCAGCCAACATGAAGTGCCGAAGTCAATACGGGTGTTTCAGAGAGCCTGTTAGCTAAGATATAAGGCTGCATACAGTTAAAAGCTGACGAGAAATCAACAAAACATAAACGAGCATGAGTCCTCAGTCCTTCCAAGTGTCCAACCACCAGATTTAGCAAAGTTGCTGTAGCATCCTCCACTCCTATACGTTGTTGATAAGCGAAATGGAGAGGACAAAATGCTTTGCTTCATGATTCGTTCAAATCCTTTCATTACTAAGGAAGTAAGTGCCACTGGTCGATAATCACTCAGTGTTTTTGGCACTGGGACCTCGGCCACAGGGACAACAGTGGATTGTTTCCATAACATGGGAACTTTCTGTAATGATAAACAGAGCTGGAAAATGAATGTGAAAGTGTTACTCAAAAATGGAGCACAATTTTTAAGCAGCTGACCACTAATCCCAAAGGGCCCAAGACTTTTCCTTACGTTAGTTTTTTCAAATATTTTTGTGACCTCAAATTCATCAATAAGGATCCAGCTGCCCTCTGAAGCAACCCTGAAATCAGCCAATTTATCAGAGTGATTATGTGTTTCAAATCTCACATAGAATCGGTTTAACTCGTCTGCCAGGACAGAGTCAGGCTTGTCAGGATTGAAAAGTTCCCTTTTATTATCCTGCATTCCCACCATAGATTTAATTCCTCCCCAGGCATTGTGGGAGTTGCCACTCCTGAGTTCATCCTCTACTTTCCCTTTAAATTTCATTTTGGCCGGCTTTATTTCCTTCTTCACGAATCTTTGGGCCTCTTTTTGTTGGTGAATGTCTCCTTGGTGGAAAGCTAGCCTTTTCTGATTTAGAATATTCTTAAGGGATTTAGTGATCCAAGGTTTATTATTTGGGTATCTAAAACTGATAGTTGTTTTATTATTGATTGTAGCATCTTTTTTGATATATCTTTGACTAATTTCATGGTTTGTCATGACAATTCAAGAAAGACATTCTTGCTCTTCAGATGATGAAGCCTCATTATTTTTGTAAATTTCAACTTTTTTAATCTAGCGCAACATTGAGGTGGTCATTTTTGTTCAGCGTTGCACCTCAACAACAACTGGATGAATTCACATCAAACTTGGTGCAAAGATTCACGGTTCCCAGACAATGAACCTTAGTGATCCAAACACTTTTGCTGTAAAATGACTAGCAGTGCAAACTTTTCATTTAAACACTAAAACTTCACAATGTTAAGAAGATGAACTAGGTCAAAAATTTTTTACCAGGCATCATGGTGCCCAGAGGATGATTCTTTATGACTTCATTGGGACAAAATTATGAGTTAGATCATTTTCTTGGTTTATGAGCTAATATCTGCAAAATAAACAGAATTTTCATTAACCTCAGCGTTCTTGTTCTTAGTGCTAATCAGTAAATCTTAGCATGTTGACATGCTAAACTCAGATAATAACCTTTGTTGATACTATACCTTCCATCATAATGTTTGCAAGGTAACTTTCGGCATGTTAGCGTGCTAATGCTAGTATTTAGCTCAAAGCACTACTGTGCCTACTTACGGAGCTGCTAGCATGATTAGCGGTAATTTTAGTAAACAATACTAACATGCAAAGCTAAGATGATGAAAATTAACATTTTACCTGCTTAAAGTTAAATATGTTAGCATGATTATTTTCAACATAGTAGCTTTCTGACTTTAGCAATTAGCTCAAAGCCCTGCTTGCCTGAATGCAGCCTCACAGAGCTGCTAGCATTGCTATAATTTTAGTGGACTTTCTATTGGTTTAACTTAATCTTGTTAGAAAGGAGGTTAATCGTAGTCCATCAATACAGAAACACTTGCCAGATCATTCAACTAGAGCTGTAGATGTAATCCTGTAAATGTGACAGGATTACATGTAAATGTTGTGTATTAATATTCCTGAACAGTTTGTGTTTTGCATAATCATCCTGTGACTGAGATATGAAAAGTATCATTGCCTGGCCAGATTTGAATATGCGCCAACATGAGAGGTCATACAAATCCAGGCCATTGGCTCGTCTCAGGCAATTCAATCCAACTTTGCTGTCATCACTCTAGTACTCAAGTATGATGAAAAGCAAATACATAGAATAGTGCAACAAAGCAGTGTAAGACAAAAGTAAACAGCTTTTTGTGGAATTTTACAGTTATTTGAAATAGAGAATAGAGCTACTGTTCTTAATGTACTCTGGACTTCAGTCAAAAGCAACAGGATATCGATTTAAAGACATGTCATATAAGGGATTCAACCAGCCCATCCCTCAAAGCTCTAAACATCTGATATGTCTGTGTCCAAATACAAAGTCTACATTTACTTTTCCTTTTAAAACCACTTGCAGAGTCTGCAGGCTTATTGTGCTGTAGGTCATAGATCATCACAAGCGCTTCCTTCAAACAAACATCATTGAAGAGGCTCCCGCCCTCCAGAGAGGCAACTATTTATAATTCAGATGTGATTTCACCAAGTGGTTGTCATACGGTTGGTTGCAAGAGGCTGTGCTGGTTCTTGACGGTTCTTAATGCTGCTGATTTCTTCTCGTTTCCACAACGAAGAAGCAGAAACGACCTGTCTGTTCTCTGTTTTACAGCACTTGACTCACATCAGCAAGGTGAGCCCTTTTCTTCTCTCTCTTGTATTTAAATGATTTAAATGTTTTAATCTGCTGGTTTTATGCCTTGAAAATACTTCAAGTGCTACTAATTTCTCAATTTTCTTTAAGAAAGCACTGATTGTAATTTGAGTTGCAGGTTTCTCTATTATTTAATTTCATCTTCTCATCTTGATTAATTGTACTTAGGAAAACTTAGACAAGACGAAAGACATCTATCTATCTGTTTATCTGTCTGTCTGTCTACTTGTTTGCTCTATTTTAAATAGTGACACATATGCTTCATGGGTCTCATGTTGCAGTAAGTAAACACGCTACAGTCTCTTTAATCTTACTGACTTTACTTCACTTTCATCTCATGATCTCACTGGTCAAAGTCGTCCTCTGTGCCTGGGAATTCAGGCCTCCAGTGAGACTCTAAACAGCTCATAACAGTGAGTGATGGACTGTGTGAGACATGTGTGGTCTCACATTGTGGCCAGAGGAGAAATTTGTCAGGGGTTAAATTTAACTTTGGCAACTTCAAGTGTGCAACACCTGCGCTGCAGAGAAAGTTGACAGTGAATAGGACCTGACTGCAAACCTTTGTCAAAGGTCAACGAGGGGTGATTTGATCACTGCATGCCGGGCAGAGTTGTGAGAATTCAAACCAGGCCTTTGAGCAGGATGTGGACTGGATGTCAGGTTATTATCGTGCAAGATGATGGACAGAAAATTAGGTTTAAGGCTCAGATAAACAGCTGAACTGTAACAAGCAGCTGTTGCACACTGGATTTTTTTTAGGGTTTGGATGGATGAATTTCAAGGCTCAGCACTGATTGGCAAAATATGCAAAAACTGTATGAAACATCTCTTTCATTTTAGGGAGAAAAAGTTAGCTAAGTTGACTTAACAACACTGCAATATTAATTTTTTTCTTTGTCGATTCAAGAAACAAAAAAGATAAATAGTGGTTGTTTTAAGTTAGATAACAATATCAATAAAATAAGAAACTTAAAGAACAGACAAGTGAAAAAATGAGAAAACAAGAAACCCAAATTAAAATTAGAAAATGCTATTATAAACAATATATTTAAATATGATGCCGTCAATGAACACTGCCACCACAAATATATGTTGTTTGTATTAGTCTCTTTATTAAATAAATTTGTGCTCCAATCATCTGCGGCACATTTAATGGACTGTCCAATTTTAAGGGGTGTTAAACATGGGAGTAATAAGGAAACACATCCGGTAACTTATTAACTGTAAGGTAAATGTTTTGGAAAAAGACTTGGCGTGGACGATTGGTTTCCTCCTCACTTTGTCGGATTTAAAAGTTCCCAGAGTTCAACAGGTGGTGAACAACCTGACAACAAAATATAAACTGAATGCAAAAAAGTCAGTAGTTTAGTCTGTACTTTCATTTAAAAACAATTAAATTACTACACATTCCTCAGTTTTTTGGACACTGAAACACAAATTTTCTCATAGGAAGCACATGTCTTACAGCCCCAATATAAAAGACATCTTTATTACACATCTGTTAATCATTAGGTATATGAGGTAGAATATAAATTTAGTAACTAAGTCTTACTGTCTTTGGCCACACTAAATTGGCCTCCGACTGGTGTTGAGGATGGAATTTGTGTCTGTGATAGGAAGCATTACGGGGCTTTTAGTCTGATAAAAATAGTGCACAGCAATACAACCGGCATAAATCCTGATGACACTGACTTCAGGCTAAAGACAGCTGTGTGTTTGTGGGTGCTAGGAGATAGTAAACAGTTGTGGGGGAGGGTCTTTTGTTTCAATGATGTAATCAACCCAAAAAGAAGCTTCTGACCTGCAGCTGCAAACATTTGGGACGAAACGTTTTAATCAACAGCCAAATTTTCATTATTAAGATGAAACTTACATTTTGAAACATTTTTAATTTTATGTTTAAAGTTTATCATCACAAAGATGTGAAGAATGCCTTCTTATATGTATGCATAGGAGCATAAATGTAGATTTATGCATAGCACACTGAAGCATTGCATAGTATAAAGTACTATGGATGGCAGGAGAGCATGTGTCTCTTGAACACTAAATTATCTGACAGGATAATGGCCTTAAGGTGTGGCACACTTTATTACCAGTGGCAGGATAAAGACAACTTTGCCCTTCACAAACAAAAAAAAAAAAAAATGGGAACCTGCAATACAGGTTATATATCCTTAAGGCTGTAATTTTTTTTTTCTTTGTTGAATTATTGTATGTTGTATTATTTAGGGATAAATTCCAAATAAAACTATATGGGCCCCTCTGCCTTTGCCCAAAGGATTATGCCTTGTAACAGGGTCTTTTTTTGGACATAATTGTTAAATGTTGTTTGTACAGTGGTGCACAGCCCTCAAGCCATTTTTGTTTAATTAAAATACAGAGAAGGGGGAAAACAGGAGGTTCACAGGGGGCTTGCAGGCAGATCATTTTTTTACTCTAGGGACCCCAGGAAAATTAATCCAGCCTGAGCGTGTGTACCAGTGCCACAGGTGGTACAGCAGAAACAGGCTACACCTCAAGATAATGAGTTGTATTATATTACAGCGCCAGTGGGACGCATCTCGTACACACATTGGAAATTCGACCCTTTCGCCCACAGCTTAACTCCGTCTCACAAGTTCTCGCGTTATTTAAATGTAGCGCTGGAACGTAGCATCGCGAGCTAATAGTTTCTTTCGATCGTTGGCCTCTGCTAAATCTTAATGCCCTCAGAAAACATACATTTAGCGTATACTGCACATTCATAAAGCGTCCCGGAAAAAAATAATGCGATGTGACACAGTTAGCCGAATAGTGGACCTCTTCTGAAGGGACGGTGTGTTCGTAACTGTTGCTAACTGTGTTGCTAGCTTAGCGTCTGCTAACTAGCTAGGTTGTAGCCTGGTTGCTAACATCCGTTTACACTCGGTCCGTATCGTAACAGTAAAACCAGGAAGGAGGGACCAGACGATCAGACGGCTTGGCCTCAAAGGTTACTTCACTTCTGCGAACATTTATTCATTAAATTAACGAATCGCCTATAGTCTGGTGAAACGGGGAAAAGGTAATTGTCACTTTGCTTTATTTTGTATCCAAGCGGACAGTCAGAGTTAACGTTAGCTTGTGCTTTGCTAGCGACAGTGTTGAAAGATGAATTACAAGAAGCATGCTTCCAGAAGCGTTACTTATAGCTTTGGTCTGTTTTATTGGACTTTGTTTATTGCAGTGTTGTGTGTTCACTCAACTATATGCTTAGTACAACTAGCTTACTTATCGCTATGCATGTTTGTTAGCCCCTCACATGTAACTCATTGTAACATACCATCTGCAGTGTACAGTTTCTCCACATATTGATGCTAATTTGCTTAGCTTAAATTAGTGATTACTAAAAATGTACAGAATAAACAACCGAGCTGACCAGTGGAGCCAATGTAGCTGGCGATGGTGAAATGTGCTTGATGTACGGCAGTGTATTTTCTAAGTAGAGGCAATTTGCATTTGGGATAGAAGAAAGTGTAATAAATGTGCTGTAGTTAAACGAAACGTCTATCCAATATCGTATTTTGGCATTTGATTTTATGATATTATGGTTGCGCTCTGTCCTTGAAGAGGAGAGACACATACGTATTTTTGAAGCATTCATTGGAAACTTGATTTGCCTCCACTTGGGCAACATTAAACCAGTTTACTTACTTCGGTTGTGGGTCTTTCCGGTTTGTAAATTTCAGAGATATTTCCCTCCTCAGTAACAATGTGTCTCTCCTTGGTTGGATGATGCACAAATTCCTTTTAAGATCAACCCACACAACCTTTTACCACAATTCAGACTAAACTGTAACCAGTTTTACAATTAAATTCTACCACAGAGCATATTTTGTGATTCATAATCGGTTTAGGCAAGAGAAATTATTGAAAAAGGTTACTGGCATTTTTAAATTTCACTGCATGTGACTGTTTATTGTATTAAATGTTTGCAGGGTGTTAAACTGTACAAACTGTCTCGATTACTGCCAAAGAAAGCATGCACGGATATTACGGGGAAATCTTGAAATTATTCATGCCCAGTTTCACTTCCTGTTTTGTTTAGATGCCACAGAGTGTGAGAGCTGGTCTTTGGTAGCATACTGTAGATAATGTGGTGAAAGTCACTATTGCACCTCCCTGCAATTATCATTCAGGGCATTAATAAAGTCTGCATGCCCTAATTCAGAGCAGAATCAGAGATGATGCTATGAATACAAACCCCTAAAAAATCCCATATTTCTCAATAATGCTGATGTTTACGGTATCTGTCCATGTGTTTTAGACTATTAACTTACTGCAATTTTGCATATTTTACTCACACAGTAAAACCTTGTTGACAATTTTAGACATAAATTTTACATTCAAAATGAGAAGTATTGAGACAGATTTCCTCAGCATAACACAGAACTGAAGTTTTTTTTAGAAATGTCTTAGAAACACAGGGGATAAGGCATGCAAAAAGGTATCATGTTCCTTAATTATGTGTATTCAAAGTTTGAGGTTCAGGGGAAGAGCAATGAGGGCCTTTAGTCTCCAAGATTTGCCTAAGTGATCAAAAAACACTCAAGTATTCAGCTTTTGACTTGGACAAACTGCATAAAACTCTGTATGAGCACGTAGCAACCATTGTTTGGCACATAGCAACTGTTGTCCCCTCAAACATGACCGAAAACAGGCAATCCACAACATTCGTCTGAAAAACCCTCGTAGGGCAGGTCATTTGGTTCACAAAGGGGGTCTTAAATAAAATGCAAATGCCCCAGACTTTGACTTAAACATTTGAGTAAAAGATTGACGTCATTGGTTACAGGAGCGCTGCTTTTTCATCGTAAAGAAGTCCCTGTGGTTGTAAAAACATTCTTCTTGCCTGACTGCACTAAAGCAACACTACCTGCTTTAGGGCTGCTGCTTTGTAAGAGACTGTGATGCTCTACCCCATGTAGTCAGAAGAGATGAAAGAAAGAAAAAAATAGTTGAGCATCTTGGCAAATAAACAGCTACATTGACAAATACTAATGCATGTAAGTTGGTAAAATAACAAAATTATAGAAATATAAAAAAGCCTGGACGATCAGATTTTTATATATTCCCTTTTAGTGGAAGCTAGCATTAGGGAAGAAAAATCTTTTTTCTTTTTCCTGAAAGGTTTGAAGGAATTAACTGACGCCATTTTGCATTCTTCAATTATCACTTCAATCTTTCACCCGTGAGATCGTCATTTACGGTCAGTGTTGATTTAGTAGCTTTGTTTGGGCTCAAGGTCACTCATCTGATGACCTGTTTGTTTACCTCAGAGTTAAGTTTTATCTAAGTATTTCACAAAATGCTGTTAAGCAATGCTGAAATAGTTAAAAAGTTGCCAGCAAACGATATCCAGTGTTGGACACCTTTTGATAGTTATATTTTTTAAAAATGATACCTCTATAATCTGAGATTTGCCTGGTTGGGTCTCCCTTGTGCTGATAGGTATAATAATTTTGATAATTTTAGGAACAGAATTGTTTGACAACATTGATTTACCTGTAATAGTATAACAGCATTTTGGATTGATTTTTCTGCAAAGGATATTTCTGGCATATTTTTAGAGTCAGCAATAATAGAACAATATTAGGAAATTAGAGAGAATAACGGAGGATGTTGTGGTATCATGAAAGTCTTCCCTTGATCGTCTTCTGAAACTTACAACATAAATACACTCTCTTCTAATGTGAATTACAAGATAATTTCTTTTGAAAAGATGAAAAATGTTCTAAATCTGATCTTGTGTTGTTTATCTAGTTTTAAAAAGGGTCATGTCATTTCTACTGTGTTTCCTTTGAATTGTGTGTGATGTTGAGCCAGCTTTTTACTGCCTCTGACTCTTACTGCCTCTGCCGCTGCGCAGAAGCTCAACCTGTATGACATTGCTGCTGGCTCTTATGCACGTTTTCATGTTGCTCCAGCTGTCTGCTTCTGTTTTAAAGCTAACGTAACTGCCTCTGTATGTTATAACTGTCTTGGTTTTGATATGTTCAAGGTCATGTAGGGCTTTAGGGGCTGTTTATGGCAGGTTTGAAAACAGCTAGGTGCAGGGGTCTTGATGACAGCCTGACAAGGTGTCATGTATGCTGCCCAGTCCCGGCCTGTCAGCACGTCCGGAATTACGTAGCTGTACATTCCCGATACACATGAGAGGGGCTGTTTGAAATAAAATTTATTGATTTTACCTTCATATAACCTTTGATATGTGTTTCATTCATTTAGTGAACTTGGAATAACTAAATTTGTGAAAACATGTGCATTAACTTTACCTTGTAACCAATAACACTTGTTTTCTTTCTTTTTTAAAAGGAAAATTATATTTAAATTGGCCTAAGTGCAAGGATGTCAAAGGCACCGGGTTCTCCCACTCGGTCCCGATCCAAATCAAGGTCCAGATCCAGGTCTTACTCCAGATCCCACTCTAGAAGCCGCTCCCGTTCAAGATCCAGAAAACGTCGCTACAGGTAAATCTTTCACTTTTTTTGCTTTTGACATCGACTTGCATCATTACAGTCTTTTCTTTATGCTGTGATTTTAAAGAAAATTTTTGTACAGTTATTGTAGACAGTTACTATTTTTTGACGAGGAAGAAAAATATGCAGAATATAAAAAAGTGATGCCACCCCCTACAACGTTTTTTTTTTTTCAAGTGCCACGTTTTTTTCCTCATTTAAATGAGGGAGTGTTTGTCACACAGGCTTCCTTTTGTCTGTGCATGTTTGTGCGACGAGCTCAAAGGTTGAGCACTTTAGCACACAGTGAGTTGGAGTGTGTTTTTTTCTATCGATAGCTTTGCTACACTTCGTGTCAATGATTGTAAAAGGAAAAAGGAGTCGAGAGTAAGTACTGTTAGCCTTGCTGTATCTCTCTCCCTTCATTGCCTCTTTTCTCTCTAGATTAGAGCAGGTTGTGTCTTGGGTGTACACTTCTTTAGTTTAGAAATGAAGGTAGCACAAACTGTGTTGTTTGTGGAATTGCATTATGTTGTTTGTACTGTAGCAAAGTCCAGAACTGCTCTGTCCTAATGAAATTGCTCAAAGGGTAAGTGGAGAAATGACAATTCTGTGTTAATGTTAATGTAGTTGGCATGTGGTGATTGTTTTGTCAGAGACACAACAAGCTATCAGGACTGGTGAAGTGTTGCCATTGTTTCTGTTAAAGTCACTTTTCTTTACTCATATTCCTGAATTTACATGCTACTTTTCATTTCTCTGGACTAGGCAAATTGTATTTTGCAGCAGGTTTGAATACTGGAGGTCACCTGTAGTCTTTCTTAGGTGAAGCAGAAGTTGCTGTTTTATTGGTGGAATTTTTGCAAATATAATGTTGTGATGAATAGCTGCTGTCTGTCATTATATCTTGTGTCCCTGAGTTGAAACCACATTAAATATGAGACTGTGTTACATTTTTTCCGCATTGTTTATGTCACTTGACGTGAATGGCAGAGCAACACACAGATCATTTTACTGTCAGGATGAGCTGGCTCTGTTCAATGGAAATACTTCTCAGTTATCAGTAAACTCACAGCGCCCCCTGAAGACTCACAGGCAGCAGTAGGTTTCTGTCTCATGTCAAGGCCATGCAAAATATGCTTTCAGTGCCACTAGAGCCCCTGTGTTAACCTTGAGGCCAACAGAAAAATTAGAAATATTTTATATAAATTTGTTTAAATTTAAAAGGTTACAACAATAAAAGAGGATGTTGTTTCCAGAAGTTTCATTCTTTAGACTGTTGTAACAAGAATTTGACACTGGCTGCATTTTCTGGTCAGGTAACAGAGTTGTCAAGTCCTATTTTTTTTTTTCCAAACAGTGTGTTGTCAGTGTTGAGTATAATGTGTAGGACAGTAACTTACAGTCAGTACGAGTGTTGCATTTATTGACTGATCCCTAAAACAAATAGTTGTTTCCGTTTTAATAACTAAGGAACCAGATAATAAAACTGCTTAAATTTTTCTTCATCGACTAAATCATATCTAATCCTGCATTTTTGCTGAGACAGTTTCTTGGACTGCTCTAGCTACAACCTCTTACAAAGTTAAAAAACTGTTTTCACACCACATGCCTTCCCCTCAATAATATTATTGTTTGTCTTCTGTATTTTCTCTCTTCTCTCTCAACCAGTTCTAGGTCTCGTTCCCGTTCTCGTTCTCACTCTCCGTCCTACAGAAACTATCCCAGCAGGGACTATCAGAACAACAGAGGTGGGTTCAGAGGCTACAACCGAGGCTACCGGAGGCCTTATCACTACCGTGGCAGAAACCGAGGCTACTACCAACGCGGTCATTACCAGAACAGGGGAGGCGGCTATGGCTATAAGGCCAATTGGCAGGGTGGCGGTGGAGGCTGGCATGATCGTCACCATGACCAGGACCACCACTCACACAGCCCCAGGAGGGGGCGCTCGAGGTCACGCACGCCCAAGAAGCGCTCAGGCAGTCGGAGCCGCTCCCGCTACTCCGACCGCTCTTCTTCAGGAAAGTCTCGACGCTCAAGGCGCTCCAGCTACTCTTCACGATCCCGGTCCTCATCACCTCGCCATCGCGGCAGCAAGGGCTCCAAAGATGCAAAGGACAAGCCGACAGAAACCCAAGCGGAGAAGTCGGGTCCTGCAGCAGACGGCAGTGCCATCGAGAAGGCATCTGGAGGTAAATGGATCGACTATGAAACCAGCCCTAAACGAAGCAGCCCAGACATTAAGAAAGAGGATCCTGATGGCAAAGGGCCCGCAAGCGGCGGTCCTCTTTGGAAAACCATCGGCAGCGCATCTTCCCCTCCAGAAAAGAGTCCCACACCGACCGGACAGACGGCCTCCTTCGGTGGCTTTGGATTCTTCTCGAAGGAAGATGCCAAAGCTGGAGATAAGACTGTGTTCTCAGCTGCCTTTAAAAAGTATGTCAACTATCTTTTAGGTTTTTTTTTTTTTAATGTCAATACATTGTTTTCCTTTTAATTTTCCTAACAAATTTTGAACTTTATTTTTCTTTCAAACATGTTTAGCCTTTTTCAAAGATCCTTGGAAGAATACATGTTAAAAAGGAAAACATTAGACTCCAGATTTTAAGTGCTTTGAAAATGTAGCCGGCTGTTGTCCTTTGCTCTGCACTGAGAGGAAGTTGTATGAAACGGTGGTGGTTATGTGAGTATAATCATTGCAATTTGAGTCCTGGTCTGTTCTCTCTGCATTAGGGATGGGTTGTTTTTCTTTTTTTGTTGCAAATGATCAAGATAAGAAATTCAAATCAGCAGCTGATCTGCTGGTGCAAAAATTCTGCATTTTTTTTTTAGGTTTTTACATGTAATTTGTCTGGAGAAATATAAAGAATGAATTCCAAAGAGGACCCCATTGCTATTAAAAAGCTTACATTTTACTTGTGAAAATTAGCTTGTTTTTTGGCAACTGAGATTGGTTGGAAGTATTTAGAGTCTGATACTGGATTTTAAAGGGCAGGATATGGTTTAATAGTTAAAAAATTTGCTTGAACTAAAGGGCAGTATTTTCACAAAAGCAAGAAAAGTTTTGGCACATTGAAATTTTCCATGTAATATTTAAGTCCTGTTGCAAAAGTACAAGTTTTTCTCTCAACAGCTTGTCTGTGCATAATAACCCAGTTATAACAAGGTTAAATAGTATGGGGTTTTTTAATTTCATAAGAATATATTGATCATGTTTTTCGTGGGTTTTTTTTGGAGGATCTTATTTATTCAATTTTCAGGCCATCCTTAACAGAACTCCGTTAAAAGATAAAAGGCTGTGTATTTTTGAGGTTTCTGTAGCAGTTAGTGAAATGAGATTAGATTAAATGAAGAACAATAGTTTCTGTCCTCATGCCCATCCCTGATGTGCTTTACATTTTTAGTTTCACTTTGTGAGAATATGGTGTACTTGTGTGTTGTTTTTCATCATGCATTTCTCATCTTATTTTGAAGTATTGTTACGTATAATAAGCATGTTAGTTGTGTACCCGATGATGATGCAGGTGCTAAAGCCCAGTTTGGTTCTCTGTTTCAGGTTCTTGGCTGAGAATAAAAACAAAAAGCAGGCTGCTGAAAAGGAGAACAGTCGTGAAAAGGAGCAGAGCACCACGGACAGAGAACGGGAGAAAGCAGGCAAGTCCGGAGAGCTTTTCAACATCTCGTCTGCATCTTTCAGCGAATCCAAGGAAGACAAGCTCGTGCCTTTCTTTGACGCCCGAGAAGAGGAGTTCCTTAAATCTCATGGACTGAAAGAGAGGGATGTTGAAGAGGAAGGTGAGGTCAAGACCACCCTCACGGCTCGGGACATTTTCGGGAAGTGGGGTGATGAGCCAAGCTATCCGACGTCCTACCCGTCAATTAAAGAGAAAAGCCGGCGAGAAACCGAAGAGGCAGAACCCATAGATCATATGGAGGAGGAGATGTACCGAAGCCGTAAGCACAGCTCCAAGAAGGAGGAGAAGTCCAAGAAGAAAGAGAAGAAAGAAAAGGAGAAGCCCAGAAGGAGTCCGTCCCCTCCAGCAGTTACCAGAGAGAAAGAGCGACCGCTGTTCCCTGGAGCTTTCCCTCCCCAGGAGGAATTACCTGTGCGACGCCTGTCTTCATCAAGAGAGGAATTTGAACACAAAATCAGCTCTTTAGATGAAATGCCCAGGTATGTGTTTTAATATTCATGCTTATAATGTGCACTGAGGCATTACTGTGTTGATAGAAATAGAAGATGACAGCTTGTCTGAAACTCACTTCCTCTGTGGCAGAAAAACTAGTCACAGGACTTCAACTCCTGTTGGTTAAACTGAGATAACTTGAACCCTTTAAGACTGATTAACTCTGTTTAAGTTCAAGGTCCTTGTTTGTATGTTCACAGGTAGTAAAAGTAAATATATTGGGATGTATATAGTATAATATAGTATAGTATATAGTAATAGAAGAATTTGGTTTATAGAGATAAACAGTTAGTAGTACAAATTTTCCTGTAATTTACATTAAAGAGATTATATTTAATTATATTTAATTTATATTAAAGGTTATATACTAAACCACTTGTTCCATATTTAGCTTGGTAGCCATTTCAGCTTTAAAGTCTTTCTCATACTTCTGTCATCAATGTTCCTCTTTTCTTCTGTTCTCTCAGTTCTTCACTGTCTAAAGATCACCTCCTGCCCCGAGATCTGCTCAATCCCACTAAGAAAGATGCCGAGTTTCGTTCCATTTTCCAGCACATTCAGTCGGCACAGCTCCGTCGCAGCCCCTCTGAGCTGTTTGCTCAGCACATAGTCTCAATTGTGCACTACATCAAAGGTAGAGTATGATCTGTGCCTGTGTCATCTGCTCTCTCCAGACTCGAGATAACAAGACAACAGGCGCTGGGACGGTTGAAGAGACCCAGTGGACATTTTATTATCTGAATAAGTTTAGGTTTTTGGTGCTGCTGTGTGTGGAATAATATTGTTTTGTTGTTTGTTTGCAGCACAACACTTCCACTCCTCAGACATGACTTTAAGTGAGCGGTTTGCCATGTACCAAAGAAAAGCTGCAGAAGCAGAAATGAGGAAGCCAAGGAAAAGCCCAGAAATCCACAGGTATCTAAAACGTGTCTTTATCTGATCGTAAGCAAATTATTCAACATTTTTTTCTGAGCAAACACTTCATATTCATCGCCTGACATTAAAGCTCTTTGTCCTCCCTTAGGAGAATCGATGTTTCCCCCAGTGCCTTTAAGAGGCACTCTCACCATTTTGAGGATTTGGAGGAGTCGAGCTACAAGGTGACGAGCTCTTTTGAAATTTGACGTATTTGGAACGAGCAAGTTTGAGACGATCCAAAGCAGCAGTGTTCAGCTTTGTGCTTTTCTTTCAAAGGATGCATATTTCTAAATCAAAAGAGCCCAAATGTGTTTTGTAAGTGCCAAGCAAGCCCCCCTGCCTATGAGATATGGTTATTGATTGGGTATGTACGAACCCAAGCAAAGGCTAAAAGGAAGTGAATTAAGATCCTGAATCCAAGCCTCTCAAGGGACGCTTATCAGTGCCTTTACCTTGTAAGTATTTTTCCTAAAAAAAAAATTAATCAAGCCACAAAAACACTGTGAAATTCAATTTATTTTAATGAGCTACATGCATGCATGCTGCTGGTTTCCACAAATATATAAAAAATATATCATGAAAAGTAATTTTTAAGGAATATGTGTTTTTTGTATTTTTATTTATTTGCTACACATAGTGTATTATGTAATATGCAGTGTAAAAACTGTCAGTATTCATATTTCTTCTTAATGACAAGAGGGAACACAATGCTTATATATGTAGTTCATCATTATTTTCGCTGCATATATGCATATGTTTTCTTGCTTTTTATTTGTCACCAGTATCTGTGGGCATATGTGCACTGGATTGCTTCATTAAAAACTTACCAGTATCAACACTCCAGGGAGCTGCTGCCATGGCTAACAAACACATATTTCTGCAGGATCTGAGTCAAAAGTTCAAAGGCGATGTGATGGACCTTCGCCTGGATATTGAAAGGCGTAAGAGGTTTGCTGGGAAGGAGCGCGACCTCAAGCGAGAAGGGGCCAGGAGCCCCGGAGGCTCCCGAGGGCCAAGCAGAGAGAGGTCCTCTGAGAAATCTGGGAAACACCACAAGAAATCCAAGTACGTCCTGTCTGTGTTCTCAGTGTCTCCACTAGAGGGAGACACAGTCCAGTCTACGCATGAGAAATGATGGAGGAGCGTTTACTTTTGTTATTCAGGACATGCTGCTGGTGAAAGAGTGACCTCAGAGGAGGAAGATAAACAATATCACCTCATCATCCTTTTACAAACTTAAAAGATTCATTCAAACATTCGTACCTCTGAGGTCATATAGTAGTTGGCTCACTGTTTTACCTCGTACAGTTACACCTTTTACACCTTAACCATTAAAGTGTGTTTTACAACAAGAGCTTAATGTGATTTGATTCTGTGAGTAGTTTCTCCACTTGCAAAGGATGCTTTTGGCCAAAGACACGAGTCCTACCATATCAAAGCAGTCTAAAACTTCAATTTTATTTTCTCTCTATCTCAAAACTACTAGATGCAATATTTCCCTCAATTGTCCTGCAATCTTTAATTGGCTTTTTCCTGATGCAGCAAGTTTTCTTTTTGAAGCACAGACCAGATGTACTTTAGGCTCAGTATTGGGAAAAAGCTTGTGTTGTGCTGGAAACAAAAACACTGTGACGAGAAGAGACGCTCATAGTTAAAGACACAAATGTCTCTGGTGTTGTGTTTGTTCAGTCATGTCTCCTGTAACCATTGTAACCACTCCTCCAACCATCTTCACACTCTGCACATTTAAACTATTTGATCTATTTATTTTTAGTTTGTAACACTCACATCTAACTTTTATGTTTCTGCCTACAGGAAGGGTAAAAAGAAGCGGGATCGCTCTCCATCCTCCTCCTCCTCTTCGTCTTCTCCATCCCCTTATCCTCCACCTTTCAGAGGTAAAGAGTACATGGGAGAGGGGATGGAGCACTCGGAGGAGGGCTACAGTCATCCACGTTATCCGCCTCGTGACTACAGCGGGCCGCCAGACAGAGCCCCGCGAGAATACGAGGGCTTCAACCAGGAGCGAGGAAGAGGCCGTGGATTTGTAAGTTTCTGTCCACGCTTTCTTCTCTCCTCTCTGCTGTATTTGTTGTTTCCTCACTGAGGTACTGACATCTCATCTTCTTGTAATTCTCTGTCCTAACGGCACCACAGTAGACTACACTTCTCTGCTCTGTTCCTTCCTCCTAATGCTTAGGAACATAATGTGGATGATGATGATGATAATGGTGACAATCTATCATACATATGCCATGCACTACCTGATTGTAATTAAGGTAATGTAGCGCAAATCAGTGGAACTTCATCTCATCACTAAAACAGATGCCTGATTCCCATGAGTTTGGCTTTTATTAGTGTGTTCTCTTATTCTCATCCTTCCTGTGTTCATTTTTGACTTGGACTTGTACCAATTTTATGGAATATTTTTCCATTTTACTGTGGAGGGCAAGTTTGAATCCACCTGTTGTTTCGATTTCAGTTCCCCAGAGTCAGAGGGAGAGGCTGGAACAGGGGAAATTATCCAGGCAACAACAGCAACGGAAACCCTGCCAATATGAACCCCGCAGTGCGCCCTCCAGAGGAGGAGTGGGATCCTGAATACACTCCCAAGAGCAGGAAATATTACCTGGTGAGTCTCTGAGCTAACTTATTCTATTAGAGGCATACCGAGATATTTTAAGTGAATTTTTATAGGTAACATCCTTGCTTTTCCTTCTATGACGTCAAAATGTTTGCTAAATCAATTTTCTGTCAAAGTTGGATCAGGTTTGTTTGTTTCACATGGGATTCATGCCTGTGCGGTTTTTATTTGGGCGTGTCGCTCTCATTGGTATTTAGCAGCGTTTAAATCAACATGAGATGACAGTCTGGTTAAATAATAACAAGGGGTGTTTTTATTTCCCTCAAGTTTTGCTTTGACTTGTTTTTGGATGGATATGCATCAAAATATGAAATATATTGACTGGAACAGCTTCTGCGATGTTGGAATATTGACAGTATAATGGGCTGGTAGGGGAGAAATGGGAGAGATGTCGCCAACTAGAGACCAGAGACACTGAAGTTATATTGTATGAGTCTTAAGCATTCAGCTGCTGGATTGTCTACAAGTTTACCTTAATAGACATTTTAATCTGTGTTTTAACTTTTTAATAAACCAGCATAAAGCCAGTTCCTCTTCCAAACCAAACAACTTGTTATTTCTGCTTTCTGTCACCTAAACAGCGTCACAGGCAAACAGATTTTTTTTTTTTTTTTTTTAATTGAAGAACCATTTGACAGCAATTGTAGCCAATATTTTGCTTTAATCAACTGGAAATCTGATAATTGTTTTAACACATTTGGTAAAAAAAAAACTTGGTCCAGAGTTGAGCTTTGTACTGTTCCTGCTGTGTGAAGGACTTGTGGTTTTCTTCAACATTGCTCATGTTTCCCTCCAGCACGATGATCGCGATGGCGAGAAAGCCTGGGTAGACAACCGAGGAAGAGGCCGGGGCGCCTTCCCGACTCGCAGAGGACGCTTCGTCTACCGTAAAGGAGCAGGCAGCAGCCCGAAGTGGACCCACGACATGTACCAGGGCGGAGAGGAGGGGGCGCTGGCCGACGACAACATGGAAGTAGAACGTAAAGAAACCAAGAACGCTGGAGACGCCTCCACCCTGAAGCAGTAGATCACCCACTCTGTCATCCACATGTTCATGAACGTCTCATGTCACAATGGTTATGTGACGATGAAGGGGTTGCTCTTTATTTTCCCCTCCACGCCCCCGTCATTTAATGCTTAAAACGTGTTCAGTGAGTTCGAGCCTTGTCGCCGTTGAAGTGAAGAAAGAACTGACTTGAAAGAAAAGTAGCACTCTGTTACTTTTTTGTACATGAGGTTTCAGCTTAATTTTTCATTTAGGTGATTGGTGAAATCTGTCTTTTAAAGGGAGAAAATACTGAGGCCACAAACTTTAAAGATCAATAGAAACACAAGAAAATAAGAGATGCATTTGTGCCTTAGAAAATAATAATAATAACAGCAGTGATGTGTAATCTGTGTGAAGGTATGACCCCGGCCATGAGAGGCACATCTCTAAGCCTGTTTGTCGTGTGGAGGTGAATTAGATGATGTCCATTGCATTGTTTTATGTTTTTTTTTCTGTCTGTTTTGGGGCCTGTGATGTATCTTTGATGTTTTTGCATGAAACGTTTGATTCATACCTCGCTCCACGGGACCAATCAGCAGTGGACTCGGAGCTCCCGATGGTCAAATTATCACACATTGAATTTTGTCTGTTCACCCCTGAAACGGCAAAGTTTGTCACTTCTTCTATTCAGACATTCTTAATATAGCTCCACTTCACCTGTACTGATCATTAGGAAGAGAAAACATTTTTACGTGTGTGTACTTCACTATATTCTCATTGACTGTGGACATTTTCTGTTAAAAAAAAACAAAAAAAACAAGTGTAAATTGTAAAGTACTGACAGAAAAATCCCCTGATTTGCTTTAGACAGATAAACACATGTAGGTTTCCTTCCTCTGTCTATCAGTTTAGATGAGTGGCTACCATTTGTTTAGATTTTAAATTAACAATAAATGGTTATAACAGAAGCTATTACATGTATAGAACCATAAGACCTTAGTAATTGTAAAAAAAAAAAAAAAAGTCTCTTAAGAAGATTTGCAGAGAACCTGAACATGAGAAACCTTAAAATTTGTGACAAAAACATCTCGATCGAAGGCAAAGATGAACGTGAATCTCACTGTGCTGCTTCCTCCCACTTTGGACTGTACATACTGCATGTACTGAACAGAACTGTAGGACTGTCATTACTTTTTTTTTTGTTTAAATCAGAAACTTTTTTACTGTCCAAAGCTTTGAAGTTCTTGTCTTTTAATTTTCAATAGTTTTCCTTGATTCAGGGACATTCTGAGTGTCTTTTTTGAGATATACAAATGAACTGACTGTAGAGATGTTGGACAGCCCACTGTGTTGAACAGTTTGTGATTTATTTCATTGTTTGGGGTCTCACATACCCCATTGCAGTCTGTGTGAAAATTGTAATAGTTGGAAAATGAAACTCTTTTTTTTTCTTCTGATCTTATTAAAAGTCAAATATGTATAAAAGTATCGTGGTGGTAACTTTTAGTAGGGCCACAAACTGGGCCTGTACATAGAAAAATAACAGAGTTGTAGAGCTGCAGCTCTGATATTTTTATTATTTTGCCTATAAAATGACAGGAAGTATTGAAAAAACCCCGGACAGTTTTAGTTTGATACATACATTTGATATTTTTGCTTAAACTTATTGTTTCACTGTAACAATAAGTGGATCATCAAAATAATGTTGGCAGTTCATTTTTCCTTGATGGACTAGCTCTGAAACTTTAGCTAAATGGCATTTTTTTAAAATCATATTGTAACATTATGTGATCTAAACAATTGATCAGCTGAGAAAACAAACTAATTAATTAATTACACATTTTTTGACCAAAATTGTAACTTCATGAAACTTTAAAATACAGTGTATTTCATGTTATAAGGTGTCCTCATGACCAAATATCCTCTTGTTTTCAAATCACAGACAAACTCTCAGGAATAAAAACATGTATTATCTGTTATTCTAACGGGTGAAAGTGTTACTATTTGTAGTAACAGGTCCAAATCCCTGGAGACCTCTTATAAACAAACAGTTAAAACACTTCAACAACAAAAATCCTAGCAGAGGGTTTTCAGGTGGTTAGAGGAGTGTAAACACTGCTGTCAGCACCGGTTAAAGAATGAAAGTATTTCCAAACTCATTACATTTAACCATTTTTAGCTCAAAATTATGTTTCTGAGAAATCTCATAAAATCAAGATAGAATTTAAAGTGACAAGGAACCAAAACTATGTTTTTTTTTTAGCCTTAAGAAACCAAATGCAAATATTGTGACAGTTATTCACAGAAAAACGCACCATCAGGTCATGAGGGTCTCATTTTGGCAGCATTGAGCGTTGTTTTCTCTAAACGCCATGACAATCTACAATTCAGCCACTTGACGGACACTGGACACAAGCGCTTCAGTTGTGAGATAATCAGCCTTTTCATGGCCAGAGGAGGAAAATCCAGCCAACAGAAAATAGATGTCTCCTGGGACGTCGCTCGGGTCTGCTTGGGAAAGCTTTGCATTGGTAAAATCTACAGTATGACTGAGGTAAAAGGCTCTTTCATAGCCACAAACAGACATGGTTTCAGCAGAGAGAGCTGCAGTGTTTGAGGTGAAACTGGGAGGGAAGATACTGGGAATTATGGGAAAGGAAACACAGGAAGTGATGGGGTCAGAGACACAAGTCAGTATAAAGTCTGGGAAAAGACTGGAGAAGTTTTTATGGGAAGCTGACTTTTCTGCCAAGATTAACCCACCATGAAGCATGAGCAGAGTGGCACTAGGGCAGCAACTTTTACTGAAAAATATGTTATTTTTATAGTTTGGTTCGAGAAACATTCAGGAAACGCTAAATCACAACTTTACAGAGTTAAAGATAATGTGTTCAAAAGGGAGGCTGACATGATTTATGGATTAAAATGAATAATAAACAGAAAATATGAAGCAACTTTGAAAATTGATAAGCCTAATTGTGGAAGTAATTTACCAAAGAAAATGCCAACCAATCTTTGATTCAAGTATATAAAAGTGAGATTAGCTATTTTTAACTATATTTTTAATGTTTGGACTGGAAATAAAGAAAATTTACCAAACAATGTTTTGTATTAGCGACAGCTCAATGAATGAACTTTGTCTATGATCAAAGGGATAACAAATAAAGACAAATGAAGTTCAAAATCCAAACATATTCGATAAACAATAAAGAAGAAAAAGGAATCAGTAAATATTTAACATTTAAGAAGCCAGAACCCGGAAATATTTCGTATGTTTGCTTGGAAAACATTGAAAAACGGCTTTTACCGTGTTTGTTGTGGTTCTACGGGGGCCGACTAGTTCTTGGATGGGACAAGTAACTTCCTGGAGTCCTCCGTGGTTTCCTAGCAACCTCACGTTACGTTAATGACACACTGACGTAGAGAGATTAGCGTCACCCCTGGAGAGAGCTAGGCTAGCTGTTCCTACCTGTTTCCAGTGTTTATGCTAAGCTAAACTTCTGCTAATTACGTAATTACGTCACATAGGCTATTTCGCATACAGACGGTTCCGATTTTCTTGTTTAATGTTCGGCAAAAAAGGCAAAATACTTGTTATTTAATCGCTAAACCACCAATTAGCACTGATACATTAAATGAAGTAAATGCTAAATTGTCCATTTAAAAAGTGGTTAAACTTTTAATTATTCACATTGCAAAGACATGTTTAAAAATACAGATGAAGCAAATATACTGCATATGAAAATACTTCTTTCACAAGCAAAGATACTGATACAAAACTATGGAGGCCAAACATGGTCAACTTAAGATAAATGAACAAGACATTATGAGAATATATTCATATGAGATGACAAAAAACATTTTTTAGTATATCTATGCATTCTTGAAACTCATCTCAATATATTTTATTCTACTTCTTTTCAAATGAGTTTATTAATGGACTGTTTAATCTCAATATTCCGCTATTAAGTTGGTTTAAAAATGCTTATTTTTTTTCTATATTTGATCAAATGATGACATACTTCATAATGTCTTATTCATTTAATTACTATAAGAAAGTTGGGAGGGAGAGGGCATCAGAAAGAGGGGGAGCACTGAGGGTAGGAAAGTGTTTTGCTGATGATCCCAACTCTGTATTTCACTTAATTTGAATTGGGCTGGATAATTAAGCACTTATAGCATGCTATTGTGCTTAACTAAGGATGGAAAACTCTATAAAACAATATAACAGTAAAAATAAGACGACAAAGACCTTGAAAGAGCTTTGCTTTTTTTCAGAGTGAAACATAAGGTCCATTCGTACAGTCCTTTATATTAATAAACAAATCACTTTGTTGGTTCCCAATATGATACAAAGTGAAAACGTCTCTTTCCAAAGTATTGTACGCTATACAACACATCCTTTGCAGTCTCAAAGAGGGATTTCTAGGGCAGAGTCAAAGTGTGTGTTAGTGGTAATGCACTCGTCCGATTGTCCCCGTCCCTGTGACCAGGATGTCCGGCTGCCCATTCCTCCATATCTCCCTGACGATTCGTTCCCTCTCCTCCAGACGTCGCGCCTTCTCCAGCTCCTCGGCTGACGCGAACACGTTGACGCTCCTCAGGGTGCCGTTAGACTGGCTGCTGCGATCACTCATGGGCCCCATTGTCACTTTAGGGATGTCGACCTCCTCCACATCCTCATCCATGATACTGTCATCGTCCTCTTCCTCACTGGACTCCTTCAGCTGTCTCCTCTCGGGGGAAGGAGGAGGCCTGCTGTGGCGGCGAGTCCTGCAGGCGATGGCGGCCACCATGAGGCAGAGGGCCATGAGGAGGCCGAAACAGACCCCCATCATGAAGTAGAGGGCGAAGCTCTCTGGATTAGCTTTGTTAAAGAAAAACACGGTGAATTAGTTTTTGTTATGGCCTCAACAAAAGTTAAAAGTAATGAAATTAAAAGTATCTTTATGCTACTTTAAACTTTCTTACTTCACAACATGACAATTTCAATCAATAGAAACTATTTAGATAAACAATTTTTATCTTAAAAACACATAAAAATACTTTGTTTATGTTTAAATCAGTGATTCCAAACATTTTTGCCTTAAAATAAGCTGTAATTACTTCAGTTAAAACAAAGAGACATCTCAGCTTTAAACTTGATAACTTGACTGTTTTATTTAAAAAATTGAGGCTCAAGGAGGCAAATCTATCCGTGTTTTTACCAAAACTTGAGAAAAGTTGAGAAAAGTCCAAAAGATAATCTAATTGAACATAAAGTATTAAACACTAACTCCACCTTGACCTGCTACACCAGTTAAATGGTATTTATATATCATTATAATAGTCTAATAATACATAACTGATAAATCACCTCTCACAAAGGCCTTTTTCCCAAAATAAATACTTTTAATCTTTCTATCTTTGATCCATTCTTCACTTGTACATAACTCGTAGCACTTCTACTTGTGGATTTTAGTGTATTGGTAACCTTTTGACTTAAGTTAAGGATCTAAATGCTCCAAAATACCATAGAAAGTAAATGATGTGTGTGTGTCAAAGTACAGCGGTGGTTCGAGCCAAAGCAAACATGAAACTGAAATTCCTGGAAACTGAATCGGGCGAAACGCTGAAATGAATTCTTGAAGCAGAAAAGGAGAGTGTTCAGTTAAGATATGCAGGGATGTGGATCAGTTGTGGTTTTCAGTGTTTTTTTGCTTGTTACTCTTTAAAGAATTTAAAGTTTTTTATTGTTTCAAAGTTTTGTCTAAATCGCATGCACGCACAAGAGGAGAAATTACAGGGACAAATAACCTCTTAAAGTATTTCTGGACATGTGAGTTTTGTTTTTTTTTTTAAATTTACAGTTTCACTTTTTTTCAAGAACAGTTTTGCAAACATGCATTTTGCTCTCTTAATGAGATTAAGATGAAAGATTGATTATCTGTCGTGTCTAAATGGCAAATATGAAGCTACAACTAGCAGCTAGTTAGCTTAGCTTAGCATTGTGACTTAAAAACAGAGGAAAACAGCAAAACCTGGCTCTTTCCAAACGTGACAAAATTTGACAGAACAAAACCGTGTTTGGCACAGTTTAGTTTTTCCTTATTTCCTGTGCTAATAACCTGTGCTAACATACAGATAACCCTCGTCTTGTAACCATGTGGGTTGATGCTGCGGCCTGAACCCGAGGTTGGGATCCACTGTGACAGACAATGTGAGGTTTTTTACCTCTGATGTGAGCGTAGGTCGCCATGCTGTTACTGAGCAGCTCCATGTCTCTCTTCACAGGCTCCATCCTGTCACACTGTGCTCAAATATCCACCATGTCCGAGAATTTCTTCAACACACCGAACTCCTGGACCAGATCCTGTTACAAAAAAAACACAAGCAGACTGTCATTTAATCCACCAAAACTTCAATCTGATATCTAGTGTCAATTTCAAACCACAGAGGAAGTCTGAGCTCATCCGACAGATGCCAAACGCCTGACAAAATGTGTTCTCCACCCATCATTCCAGTGATCTAAACTGGTGTCAGAGGTCAGCAGACAAGGACACTGTGTTCCTCGCAAGTGTTTCGGACCGGGCTCTGCGGTGAGGACAACATGGGGCCCTCTGCGTCCGATAGGGATGTTTATATTTATGACATCAGTGCCTGAGGAGTCTCTTTTCCTGTGTTCAGGAAATGGGATTTATTTGTTCTCTTTTTTTCCCACAGAAGAAGTGACTTGACAGATTTCACATGTTGCTTGTCCGCTGGGAGAAAGTCCACCTATTAACAAACTGTTGTTATTTATTTTTATCTTATATTTCCAGATTTTGGGATATCTAATGCATTTTTCTTGATGAACTAAAGAAATGAGGGGAAAACACTACACTAAACGTCTAACTGTCCCATTAGAAAGTCATATCAAATTCAAAAGCTGTTTCCAAATTTCACACTCTACTCAGATTTTGTGTAGGTGGTGTGTTGACACCAAAAAAAGTGACAGAAATGAGTGTACTCAAAAAAGATGCTATTGTCCCACAATCCAATGCATTGTGGGAGCAGAGGAGCTGCAAAACTACTAAAAACAAATTGTGAACCGCAGTGAAAAAGCTCCAGGGAAACCACAGAAAACAGAAAAATAACTATTTGGAAACAAAACATTTCAATAAACATCTTTTTTTTCAGTTTAGTTGGCTTTGATGCTTCAAAGTTGTAGTTTTATTTACAAGCATTAATGCATTTATTGACATATGATTTCCCGTTGGCGTCAAATGGATCAGTATGTTTATTTACTGTAAACAATCTGCACAAACAGCCACTGAAACAGTGCAAACATACAGATATTCAGCAGGGATAATGTTCATCATGTTCACCGTCAGTGTGTTGGAATGCTAACTTTTGCCCATTAGCACCACACACAAATTGCAGCTAATGCTGCTAGCAATGCCATCAGATTTGCAGGTAATGCACACCTAAAATTTTGACCTAATAATCAATGTCTTAGGGGTTAATTATTGCAATTTTTCTGGTGGGGTGCACACAGGTTTGTAATAAATTTCATATTTGCACCAATTTCTGCACCAATTTCAGGACAAGTCATGTAATTTTAAGTCACTTCAGCTCTCATGACTTTGCTCGAGTGAGGCTGAAAAACATTGTTTAAACTGCTTCACGTCATTTGACCAAATCTTAATTGCTGGTTCACAATAGAGGTCCCATATGGTCTACCAGTTTGGATTCCTGGTTTTCACTCAGGCAGCTCAGGTTCAATTCCCAGTATAGCAACAGGTTTATGTCTTTCCATCAACATTAATTACGCTGCCATATATTTTTTTATTTACATGGCACGGTTTAAACCAAACATCATCCCTGTACATACACTGCACACAACAAAATTCACCTCTATAGAGGAATTGTAACATAATTAGTGCTAAAATTTTAAAAATAGCACCGTAAAAGTACAAAGTCAACCTCATAGTGTTATGAGAGGAAATATCAGATCAACAAAGTCACATTTGTTACTCTGGATAGTAAAAATAATGTTCATCTGCTGGTGGCGCTTCAGAAAAAGGTCGGGGAATCCCCAGGTTCACTTGTTTCCTATGGGAAACACATTTGTCCAAGATTTAATGACATCCCCAAGCTAGACTGATTTCCTGAGAAAATTGTCATGTGGCTTTCAGTGGCAGTAGCATGTTTTTCTAGAAACAATGTCGTTGGTCGTGTTGGGAAATCGACAGACCTCACTGGTGCTATTCTTTACTGAAACAAATAGTTTGGGTGAACCAACCCTTTAATTGAATGAGATGAGTGTGAGATGAGGCTAAAGTTGGGGGGGTTTTGGTATGAATCCTCATGGCAGATGGTCCCACGGTTACAGTCAAACTTGATGTAAACATGATGACTGATATTTCCCACCCCCTCACATTCCCTGTCATTATAACAATAATGTGCGTGGGAGTCGAATGTTTTTCTTTCTGGTGTTTTCTGTCTCCTGGGAGGATGAAAATCATGCCCCCCTCCAGTTGCTGCCACCGGGGGCTTGAGTCGCTCTCCCACCCTGATCTTTATCCTGGTGACTCTTGGCAGAGCCTGTAACACTCTCAAAGGCTTTCTTTTTTTATTTTCTTCGGGGGGCAATTACAGCGATAGCCGCTTCGGTGGCTGACCCAGGGTCTACTGACTCATGGGAACCGACGGGTCTCAGCCAGCGCCGCCTTCTGCTCGCCATTTAGCTAACAGTCGGAGGAGGCAGGACTCTATCTACACCCTCAATTTGCAGCCCCCAGACCTTAACAACATGATGGGCAATTTAGTTTTTTCAGCTCAGTTGATTTAAGGTCAAACAGTGTTTGTTTTAAATAAAGAACGGCCTGGTAGTTTCCCGTATGCCCACTTATCAGACTGTTTAAGAAACTTGCAGCTCTTATCACCTTTGCGTCATGTTGTATTTTTATAATTTAAGGATTTAAAGAAACAGTTTGATATTTTGGGATATCCATTCAATTTTTTTGCCAAATGTTGGCTGAGAAGATTGATACCTGCACCATAATGTCTGTATGCTAAATATGAGGCTAAAGCCAGCAACCCGTTAGCTTAGCTTTTGCGTAAATACTAGCTTGGTTGTCCAGAGGTAAAAAAAAAACAACAAAACAGACTAGTAGCACTTCTAATGCTCACTAAGCAACATGCTATATCAAATATATTAAAATCTAAGTGTAAATAAAACAGTAATTAGCTATATCACAGGTTTATATGTCAAAATGTTGATTGTAGCAGTGACCCAGCTAAAAAAAGATTTAGCACATAAATAACATAAAAAATGCAATAAATCTTCACACTGAACAGACGAGATATATTGTGATTTATCAAAAATGAGCTCTGGAGGTTCTTGTAGGTGGAGCCAGGCTACGTAGTTCCCTTCTTTCTGTCTTTGTGCTAAGCTAAGCTAAGCTAAGCTAAGCTAAGCTAACTGGTTGCTGTCTGTAGCTTCACATTTAAAAAAAGTATTGTTTTTTCCATCTAACTCTCATAAGAAATAACCACTTTCTTGAGAAGCAGAAGAGTCTGTTAGGGCAGGAAAAATATTTCCACTCATTTCATTGCAAATTTAAATTGAATTTTTCTCGATTCTCCCCTTTTATAGCACCAGACACTACTTAATGGAAACCTCTGGAAACAAATTAGGCTCTGTGGGATTTGGCTGACAGTTTTTCCCTCTTGTTTTCAAATAAAGAAGAGTTTAACGACTTAATCATTAATATAAAAAGGAGATGGAGACAGTCAACTATTTGAACAAAGAACACTAAGTTTAAAAAACTGAAACATACCCACACTTTTATACTATTTTTCTCACTTTTGGTGAGTTTGTGGTGAAGTTTGTTTGAATTGAGAGCAAAACACAAACTCCAGAAGGAGACAACTGTCAGTTTTAAGCGGTCGCAGTTTTCGGGCAGACAGATTTAACACCTAACATTTCCAGACAAGTCCAATAACTTCTCCACTTGACTTTACACATGCGAAGCCCGACAGCTGTGGCTGTTTATGTAAGCCTGTAAAATGCACTCCCGTTCAACCCTCCCACACTTCCTGCTTAGATAATCCTGTTTAAGTCAAAAGATGAAACCCGAAACCATTGAAAATAAGACTTGTTGTTTTACAGTAGCCAACCATTTTTCCATCGAGGTTCAGTTTCTCAGACGTGGAGCTGCTGTCAAAAATACTTTCAAAACTTAAATAAAAAAGGCCTGGAGAAAGTATTAAATATATACATGACAAGCTGAGGATTTCTTCTTTAATTTATATTCAAAGTGTGGATGGTTTTTTGCACATCTTAGCAGCTGCACTATAAAGAGTTTTATGGTCTGTGGTATAATAAAAAACATGGTTCAGGACCTGCTAATAAGCTGGTTTGTTGCCTTGTTTATTGCCTGTCAGCAGAGTCAAATTAGTTTATTGAGAAAATCCATGTGATATTTAAAAATCTTCTTGGTAAATAGGTCTAATAGACAGAAAATATGTTCCACAATGTGCAGCAAAGAGTTAATTTACGTAAAAATTAGATATATTTGAAGGAAAAGAGTAGAAGATGAGCATAAAATCATCTAAAGTCGGACCATCACTCACCTTGTTGATGGATTAAAGCCGCACAGCTTCGCTAATGCAAAGTTTCCACTAATAAAAACAGTGAATTCAGCTGCAGATTTGGACCCAGTCTGTCAACAAATGCTTAAATATGATCCCATAATCCCATATGAGGAGCAGCGAGAGGTTGTTGGTCACTCGGTGTTCGTAGCAGAGGAGCTGCTGATGCTGGAGAGGGAGCAGCTCTCCACTATGATCCACTGCTTGTCATCATTCAGAGGAGGAGGACCAGCCACAAGCAGTCCTCACTCGTGTGGAGGAGGAGGAGGAGGAGGAGGTGTTTCCTTTTCCTGAGATACAAGTGAAACTCACGCCTGTATCACTGGCATCTGTCTCCAAAATAAAAACCCTTAAAATGCAGGTAAAAAAACACCGCAGAGTCCTCGTTTTTAAGGATTTTCACCCGGAGTTCCATGAGTTTTTCTGCCTCTGTGAGGGTTTGAGCCACACTGCTGACCAGAGGAAGGTGATCTCTCCTCTGCTGGCCACAAACGCACCACAGTGAGGTCTGTTCACTGTTAAGCCAGAGGGTGGGACAGGAAATAGCTCCTCGGCTGCCATGGGCACAGGGCCGTGGTGCTTCAGGGGGCTCGTGGATTAATTGAGCTCTTTGTATTTTAATCTCAGCGTCTCGGGGAGGGAAAAAAAAAAAAGGGAGCCGACAGAGTTTATTAAGCAAACAGTGGAGCAGCACGTAAACCAGAGCCAGCAGGTGCTGTTGTTTGGCGAAGAGAAATTACGTAAATTTACTCCTGCACTGTACCAAAGTGCAATATCTTATTTCCATTTAATGCTTCCACTTTATTCCACATCTTCGTTTTTGTCTGTTTATTGTTAAAATGTTCTCAGCTACATCTCTCTTAAAACTGATTTTCCACTCAGCACTTTCCCTTTTTAAATAACCTTTTTGTTTGTGAGTCACTATAATAAAAACAGTGTCTCATAATGGCTCTTTGTTATATTTGGGATGGTTGCGAATTGTCAGCATTTATGACAAACATACATTTACCAACTGAGACGCAAAGATGAATAATCCAATACAATTTTTATTTATAAATCCCTCTGAGGTAGAAAAGTATTATCAGCAAAATCTGCTCTGTGAGAGACTCAACAATAACATACAACAACAACAACAGCAGATTATCACTGCTGCATCAATGTGCTAGCAGAGCTCTACAGTTGTAGCTGCGCAAGGTGGAGCTTATTAACCCCTGTGGTTCCTGACGTAGGGCGTCGGGGGTCGGACCCTCCTCAGGGTCACAACATCAGTCTGAGGGGTTGAAATGATGAGGATGATGAATGGAGAGAGAAGAAGAAAAAACAGTGTGGCTACAAACTTGAGGTCTTTCTTCCGATCTTTTATTTGTTGTGAAACGTTGGAATTGTTTTTATGTTTTGGGGGATTTTGTTCATCATTTGTCACATGAAAGCACTTGAAACCTTAAAGAAGAAATGTGCTTTTAATGTGTAATATTTTTAATGATATGAAGGGTCACAAGCCAAAGGTTTTATCTTTCATAATGTGTTGTATTTTAACTAGGGCCGGGACTTTAACGCGTTAATTTCGATCAATTAAGTATAAAGATTTTAACGCGATAAAGATTTTAACGCGATTAATTGTTTCCTTTCCAAGAGTCCGCATGTGGAACCTTCC
>JAQMCX010000018.1:4631498-4657119 GCA_029814765.1 Acanthurus leucopareius | reverse complement strand
ATCAAGAGGGAACTACATTTTAATTTCATTATACAACTTGTTGTATAATGACAAATAAACTTCCTTGTATCCTTGTAAACTTCCTTGTATCCTCGTAAATAATTAGTTAATGAGACCCTGCATCAGAATGACTTTACATTGTTGGAAAAAGTGAACACGAACAAAAGAAACAATGAGTAAACGCTTTACTGAAAACATACATTTTTATAGAAAACATATTATCAAATATAGCAGCTTTACAGTACGTTGATGATCTTCATGTTCTAGTAAAGTAGAACAGTTAAATTAAATCAAGGGTTTTTTTTGTCCAATGTCAGTCAATGCAACAGTTTTAGTCATATATACAACATTATATTATATATATTCCTTCATGTCAGATAGCGTAAAACATCAACAGCTGCATTTTTTGCATAACGAATATAAGCTCACAGTGGTTTATAATGGGATTTTACCAGAGATAAAGAGCCTTCTAGCATCAATCAGAGTCAGACAGTAACAGTTGTAACAATAAATGTGTCAGACCATCTAATTGAAACTACACAGCGGGATCAGAGGTCGTCCATCATGGCCAGCAGGTCGTCTCCTTTGCTGCTGCCTGGGTTTTCAGGTTGCTTTTCTTGTTCTGCAAACTGTCCAGCAATTTGAGCCAGCTCAGTCGCAGCCTTTTCATCCTGAGACAACCAGACACCAAACAAAAAAGAACTCTTATAGTTTAATTAACAAATAATTTATTTTATATATTCTGTTCTATATATGTGTGATACAAACTCAGATCCACTGCAGTACATATGTCTTGTATTTTTAGCATGCTGCAAGTCCTTTCTAAGGTGTAGAGGTTTCTTACAGACAGTTGATAATATGAAGTTGTTAATGAGTTGATAAGAGCTGGTTAGAAACAGTTTAAACATCCCTACTTTACCTGCATCGCTTGAATATTTATCACTCCGAACAAGGACTCCTCAGCTCCACCTGAAGTGCCCCTGTTATCCAAAATAAAAGTCATAGGAATTAATGTTAATCTAAATGCATATGATGAGTAAAGAAAAGGAAAGACAAGCACTCACGCCTCCTCCTCCTCTTGGTCTGTCGTAAACATGTTGATCCGAAAGCCAGTTTCGGCCTTTGGCATGTTCTCAGCCTTCATGCTGCCCATCAGACGAGCCAGCAGGTTCAGTTCCTCCTTGGCCAGCAGGTTGGGAGTGTCGTCTGTCTGCGGCAGGACGGAGGTGCACAGGAAGGTTATGCATGAACAGAAAGATGATGTAAAGTTGAGAGTAGTTCTTCTATGTAATACACAATCAAAATATGTGGGCAAAATTAGCATACAATATGATGAATATAATGAATACAAAAACTATTTTCAACTGAACCTTTTGACTTCCTAACAAGAGATGCTTATAACTAAAGTGCCACCTGAGCCTTTAGGCCTCAATGTTAGTCCCCACTGAATCTATTCAACAACTAGAGTTACTCCACCAGCAAAGTTATAAACTAATTGTTTATATATGGTTTTAGCAAGGTACTGTATTAAAGCAGTGGCAATAAATGTAGGTAGTTGCTGACAGGTCATGTGTGTTGTTAACACTACGCTAAAGCAGCATATATACAGCAAGAGCAAAGGGCAGAATAAAACATGGCTGTACGTCCCAGTGCTCATCTACAATCAATCGCATGGCAATATTTTACCAGAGCGGACACAGATTTAATCAAACAATCATTCTTTTTAATTTTTTTCCATGTTTAACTAACAGAATTTGAGGGTATTTAGAGAAGGAAAGACCCCTGCAAGAAAGCAGTCATGTTGTTACTGCAGTCAAACTGTATCTGCGGTTCAGACAAGCCTGCAGGGAGTTTAGTCTAATCAGATCGCAGCTCATTTGCAAACAGCTTCTCACAGCCAGTAAAAAAACCTGCTATTTCACCAACCATCCAGGTTGGACTTGCCTACATTAGTCAACCTTTTACTGGTTGTGCTTGAGAACTTTTTGATGGGAATTGATCACCGTTATTGGGAAATATGTACATAAACACCCCCCAAAGATTAATCAACTTGTCAGCAAAATTTTTTTAAAACTTCTAAATGTCAACTAAAATAAAGTAGTGGTGGATACTTTATCTTTAATACCAGTCAGTAAAATAAACAACCTGTTATTACCTTGACAGATGGAGCCTTGGATGTGTGTGTCTCTTCTATATGGTTCACAGTGTACCTTTAATATATGAAACACATGTTTTAATCCACTTTAATTTTTGTTATTAATGTAAGTTATGCTATAAGTGGTGTTGTGGTGACAAGTCGTACGTACATGTTCAAACCCAGTCTGATGATTCTTTCTCCATGCAGTTCAAAAGATCCCTCTCTGACGGCGCTGGTGTAACTTCCTCCTGTGGGAAACTCACTTCGTCTCACTTCTCTGCCCTTTCTGTCAAACGTCCTGTGGCAACAGGAAGCAGATGATGACACTCTGGAATACTGAGATATTTCCTATTAGCAGTAAGTGGAAATCTGAGACGAAATACATTAACTTTTTAAATTAAGACACGTGAGCCTGTACAGCTTAACATCACTTAACATCAGGAAACTACAAGCAGCTAAACTAGAGGTCAGAGGTCAATGATAATATTGGCTTTGTGTAACCCAGTTTAGAAAAATTACTGGTGTTAAAAAATAGGAGACTTGTATTTAGCTGCTAAAAAGTGAAACTCTGGTCATCATATGTCATCATTTACATGTAACAGATTTCTTCAGTCCAACATCAGCTGTGTACCTAATAAGCCCTGGGACATCTATCCCATGAGGCACTGGGCCTGTTGTCGACAGTGCGAAACGTCCGTTGGGTTTCTGGACTTGATTTTTTAAGAAAAGCGACACCTAAGAGGAGGAAAAAAACCAAAAATGAATTAGAAAAAAGGCTGTTATATTTTCATATTACTCTTATGAGGGGATGATTGAAAAAAACCAGAAAACTCACACGAACGTGCATGTCTTGAAAAAATATGAGCAGCGTTTGTCTGAGAAGCTGGAATTCACCTTCTGGTAAAGATGAGTAAACCTACGAACAAAAACAGGTCACACAGGATGTACAAAAGCGCAGACGACAAGACAGACAGACAGCTGATGTCTTGATAGTATAAACTAACTTAATCTGCATACTGTAGAGACTAATGTATCCCTAAACTGATACTGTGATAATGTGTCTATGCTGGGTTTTGATTTTATCATTTCAACAAGATGAAATCAGCCATGAAATATGATAATTCAAGGTTGATTTAATAACAGCTGTCATATACCTCAACAATCCTCCTGTGTGTCTCGTCCACCTGGTTCACAACCGCAGGAGTGTCTTTTACGAACTCCCTGATGGTATCTATGTGATTGTAGGAGATGAGCAGCAGATCTTTTGGCCGTGGACAAAGGAAAACTTGATGTTTGAACGCCATGATCATCAGTTCATAAAGCTACAGGAGGTGCGAATAAAAAATATATACAGATATGAGCAAATCTGTAATAAAGAAAACTACTGTTGTGCTCCTGAAATGACCCATATTTATACCCATATTTCTCTAAAATGATCATTTCATGAAGACTTGTGACTAGGGACTTGATAATTGGAAATTGCATTTGACTCAAAATATAAAAATGAGCACTTAAGAGTTGAGGCTTGACTCATCTGAAGACTTTATTTGACTTGAAACAACTCAAACCTTCGCAACCTTAAGAATTGAGATGACAATACCCTGAAAACAGGATGAAATCAGACAGGGTGTTGCTTGCCAGTATACTTTAAATCCACTCTATTAATCATCTTGTACGTACCCTGTCCATGCTGGCCGGGTTCAGCCTCATGATGGAGGTGTGTGCTAACCGAGATAACACTGTTTTCATTGTCCTGTGAGAATACAGCTGCTGGGGTATGAGAAGTTCGTCCATAAAGGGTTTACCAAACATGGTCCCGACAATGTCGTTCATAACTACGAAAACAGAAAATGCTGTTAATTCTGACTAGAATTTGCTATTGAAAAATATTTTTCTTCCATACATAAAAAATAAACAGCAAAGAAGAGCTTTTAACAAACATTATGTATTTTTAGTTGTAGGCTACAGGCTATGCTGCTTTACAAAGGCAGAGGACAGAAAAAATGGCTTAAAACTTTTAGTCTGGCAGGAAAAATGCATATAAAGTAGGTTATCATGCCCTTTCTCTGTTTAGGTTTATCAAAAAACCTTACTTATCACCCAGAAATTTAAATTGTACTCAGCTTTTGAACAATCATTAGGTGAAAATAAACCTACACTGTACCTACAAACTTAATGTTGTCCTTCACTTTTGTGTCACATTATTTGTATTATTTAATTGAACAAACTTAAATATATAAATTACATACACCCTAATGCCCCGAAGAAGCAAAGATTTAGTTGTGTCAGAAGTTGCAAAATAGGGTTACTCTGCTGTGCTATTGACCATTAGCTAAGTGAAAGCTGCTCTACTAAGCAAATGACTATTAACTCAGTTAAGGCTGTTAAGCTAGAGATCATTAGCCTAGATAAGTTTATTGTGCTACTTTGAGGCTACCCTGCTAAGCTAGAGCCCATTAGCTTAGATAAGGCTACTGTGCTATGCTAAGGCTACCCTGCTAAGCCAGTAACTGCTAGCTAAGTTAAGGCTACTCTGCTAAGCTAGTGACTGCTAGCTAAGTTAAGGCTACCCTGCTAAGCTAGTGACTGCTGGCTAAGATTAGGTTACTCTATTTAGCTGGTGACCATTAACTTAGTTGTGTTACTCTGCCAAGCTAGAGCCAATTAGCTTAGATAAGGCTACTGTGCTATGCTAAGGCTATCCTGCTGAGCCAGTAACTGCTAGCTAAATTAAGGCTACCCTGATAAGCTAGAGCCCATTAGCTTAGATTAGGCTACTGTGCTATGCTAAGGCTATCCTGCTGAGCCAGTAACTGCTAGCTAAGTTAAGGCTACTCTACCATTTGCAAAGTTAAGAGTGCTCTACAGAGATAATGGCTATTAGCAAAAGTTTAACTTGATTAGTTTCCCTCATGCAGATGTAATAGCTAATGCCTCATTTGGTTGCGTGGACTAAAGCAGAGCGTTAAGATTATGTTTATCAAAATTTTTCTTCTTACAGTATTAAAAAATGATTATGATTTTTTTTTTAGCCCTAAGGAAGATGCCATAAAGTCAGATTCACCTAAACTCACCTTTGATTGACTATATTTAGCTAAACCTTTTGTGTTTTGGTAAGTATTTTAGAAAATACTTCATTATTTTACAAATAATTCACTTAATAGTAATTAGCACTACAGTAGCATACATCACAGGTGCAGAAGGGCTATCTCAACGTTTTATGCAGAAGTATGGCATGGATACCTCTTTTTCTGTCATTTTCTGACCAAACTCCTAAAAAAGAAAAGAAAGAGAACAGCCTTGTCATTTGGAGTGTTGTACATGAGAAATATGAGATGCAAATGTTAAGTCCAAGTTGACAGCCAACAGGTATATTGTAGCTTGTCAGGAGGAGGGCTCGGGGCTAAACACGCACACACCTACAGAGCCTGTCAGTCAGCTATACCTTTCTCTGAATTGTCTTCAGATGTGTTGTGAGCTTGCAGGCGTTGGTCCAGTATGTAAAGCATTTCTCCTCCAAGATTAATGAAAACCAGGGGGAGAGTTCTCACAGACATCTTGCAAAGACAAAGCAGGGATTAACTCCCACAGGCAAAAGCTGGTGTAGAAGTGAGCGTTAGGAGTAGTTGAGCCCCTTGAAGATCAAAAGCACTCTTCTGATTTCAAAGCCATTATCTGATTGTTCCTGTTGTGAATTCCCACCAGTATCACACTGTCCATGCTAAGTCTTATCTTGTCATGCCTCTGCAGATAACCTGTGACACTAAGATGCAACAGGTGGTCAGGAAGAGGATCAGCAGAGGCCCAACACAAGCTTATTGGCCAGGATAAGGATGACGTAGCAGCAGCCTACAGCACAGCCAACCAGAGCAGGTTAAAAAATACTGCATGTTTAAATATTTAGTTTATTATATATGACTGTGTGCTTTATAGGTCTGTTGAATATAATTTAGAGTATGATACAAGCATAAAAATAAGGCCTAAGCTACCAAATAAAGACATTTGTATTAAATACTACGAAGCAAAAAATATAAGACAGCCTAAACAAAGAATGGAAACACCTGTATGTGATTTTAAAACAACTTATTTAAAAGTAATTCTTTCTAATTTTCTCATTTGACATCTTGCACTCTTCTAGAAAAGCTTTCTTTGAACCTGGCTTAAGGTATTTGTTCCCATTTAGCCACAACTGCATTACTAAGTACTGATTTTGGCAGATAAGGCCAACAGGTCTGTGCAGGCCGACCAGGTTCTTACGCGCAAAACCTGGGAAACCATTTCTTAATAAACCTTGCTCTGTGCACATCTAAACCACTGGCACAAAGTCGGAGGCACACACTTTTCAGAAATGTCACTGTATGCTGCATTTTTGGCCAATTGCTGGCTTGCTGACCAAAACAGTGAAAACACACACATCTCTACAGTAAATGTTAAATAAAGGCTATAAGCTTAACATAGCACTGATCAGAGTCTTAACTGGCTGGATTCATCACAATGATGGAAATTCTTCATGAAATAACCACAAAAACCCCTTTACATAAAAAAATGTGATTCATTCATCTCATTTTTTGAAAGGAGTGGAAAGAACAAGATATAATGTGTAAATAAGTGAGCTTTAGAGGTGCTCTTAGACAGATTTGATACCTTTGGACATTTAGTCTAAATATTTTCCCCCTTTTCCAGTATTTGCACCAAGCAGAGCTAACTGGCTTGACATGCTAATGAGAGTTGTGTCAAAATTAACAACTCGTACTTTAAATGTACTTTATTTCTGACTAAGAAGCTTTGCTGTGGTAATCAACTGAGATAATGACAGACAATCATAATAAAAAAAAAAGTCAAAAAGTCAACTTTATTGTCAAATATGCTGTACATGCTCGACATACAGCACACATGAAACTTCAGTCCTCTCGGATCCACGGTGCAGCAAAGTCATAAATAAATAAAACTACAATAACTAAACTAAATAAAAGACTACCTTAAATACTACAATTAACAATATAAAATCAACAATATAAACAGTATAAACAGTCCTGAGGTATGACGCAATACTGCAATCATAGTGCAAATAATCAATCTTTTATTAAAACAATTTAGTTTGTTATTGATACACTCTGCATGCTTTGTATGAATAACCAGCTGAGTTTACTTGCATAACTCCATGACTGTGCCTGAAGCCAAATTTAACTAAACTGTTAAATTATCATCTGCTCACTACTTTTATGATGCCCACGTCTTTGTCTCTCACTGTCCTTCTCTCTCTCTCCCGTTCCAAATAAAAGATTAGAGAGTAGAAACATGCAAATGCAGGTTTATCTTTACGCTCACTGTTACAGCAGCTCAGTCCGAGGGAGACAATTACCATTCAGTCCCAGCCAACAGAGAAAATGCTTCGTGAGACTTTTTACAAATTGAGAGTTGAGACAAAAATGTGAACCAAACTGGGACAAAGATCAAGACAATTCCCAACTGAGCCAACCGGATTACAGATTGGTGATCATGGAGATCCGTCATTACCTCTGGCTTCTTTCAATGTAAGTAAACCTAATATTGATGATTGTGATGTGCTCTCATTTCCCCTCACCTTTTCCTCCTGTTCTTTTTCTTCTTTTCATTCAGATTGTCCTCCTGTTTTTATTTGCTTGTTGTTAGAAAAAAAATAAAACTTATTTCTATGATTAAAATTCCCAAAGCAGTAATTATATTAGCAAGTATCCTGTTTTCCTCCCAACAGAATAACCTCCTGCTTGGGTTCAGAGACAGGTTTCAATGATGATTCAGATCTAGATCCAAGGTTCTATCATCTGAAATGGATGGCGTCTATAGCTGATGAGACTCTTGTATCTGCTATCTCCATTCCTGGAACACACAAAAGCTTTTCTTTTGCTGGAGGACCACACGCTGAATGTCAAGTTTGGAACCTGGAAAAGCAACTCAAAGTGGGAATACGATATTTTGATGTGCATGTCTATATTTCCTCACCTTGGCAAAAAAGTGTTAATATCTTTAATAGTGGCAAATATGCGCGTGTTTGGAAAATCATGGACTTTGAAAATCTTCTAAAGAACATTTTAGAGTTCTTAAAAGATCATAGTAGTGAAACTGTGCTATTGAAAGTGAAAATACGTTTGTCATATCACTCACAAATCGTAAAACTGCTAAGGAAATCGATTGCAAAGTTCGGCAATAAAATACTGACGAAGCTGTCAGCACCAACGATGCGAGAGGCAAGAGGAAAGATTGTTTTTCTCCGAAGCAACAGCTTCCATGATGGAGCTGAAAACAGTAAGTCATTTTTCTTTGAAAATAAAAAACTGAAAAATGCCGAACACAAAATAAAACATATCAAGTCACACATTTGTGATCATGAATTTGTGCTGACTGACAGAAAAGCAGGACGGGTGGAATTGTCTAAAACCGTGGCAAAGACGGTTAACCAGCAGCTTTATGATTTCATAATGGAACATGGGAAAAGCTCCGCAAACAAAGGTTGCTTAGGTATTTTGAGCATGAGATTTCCCAGTGAGATGCTTATAAAGGAAATAATTAAGCTCAAACCATGTAACTGTGGAAAGGGTGCAGGAAGAGGACATACACATGATGGAGAACAAGAATCAAAAACATCTGACCAAGATTCAGGAGGGACACCAGGAGAAAAACCAACAGAACCATCATCAACTTCTGACGAAGATTCAGAAGAGACACAAGGAGAAGAACCCACAGAACCATCATCAACATCTGACCAAGATTCAGGTGGAACGACAGGAGAAGAACCAACTGAACCATCATCAACATCCGACCAAGATTCAGGAGGGACACCAGGAGAAGAACCCACAGAACCCTCATCAACATCCGACCAAGATTCAGGAGGGACACCAGGAGAAGAACCCACAGAACCATCAACATCCGACCAAGATTCAGGAGGTACACCGGGGGAAGAACACACAGAACCATCCTCAACATCTGACCAAGATTCAGGGGGGGCACCAGGAGAAGAGCCCACAGAACCCTCATCAACATCTGACCAAGATTCAGGAGGGACACCAGGAGAAGAACCCACGGAACCCTCATCAACATCTGACCAAGATTCAGGAGGGACACCAGGAGAGGAACAGACAGAAACCTCATCAACTTCTGACCAAGATTCAGGAGGGACACCAGGAGAGGAACCCACAGAACCATCATCAACTTCAGACCAAGATTCAGGACCATCCTCTGACCAAGATTCAGGTGGAACACCAGGAGAAGAACCCACGGAACCATCATCAACATCCTCTGACCAAGATACAGGAGGGACACCGGGAGAAGAGCCCACAGAACCCTCATCAACATCCAACCAAGATTCAGGAGGGACACAAGGAGAAGAACCCACAGAACCATCATCAATATCAGACCAAGATTCAGGACCATCCTCTGACCAAGATTCAGGAGGGACACCAGGAGAGGAACCCGCAGAACCATCATCAACATCTGACCAAGATTCAGGTGGGACACCAGGAGAAGAACCTACAGAACCGTCATCAACTTCTGACCAAGATTCAGGAGGAACACCAGGAGAAGAACCCACTGAACCATCTTCAACATCTGATCAGGATTCAGGAACCTCCTCTGACCAAGATTCAGGAGGGACACCAGGAGAAGAACCCGCAGAACCATCATCAACATCTGACCAAGATTCAGGTGGGACACCAGGAGAGGAACCAACTGAACCCTCATCAACATCTGACCAAGATTCAGGAGCATCACCAGGAGAAGAACCCACAGAACCCTCATCAACATCTGACCAGGATTCAGGTGGGGCACCAGGAGAAGAGCCCACAGAACCATCGTCAACATCTGACCAAGATTCAGGAGGGACACCAGGGGAAGAACCCACAGAACCCTCATCAACATCCGATCAAGATTCAGGAGGGACACCAGGAGAAGAACCCACTGAACCATCATCAACATCTGACCAAGATTCAGGGCCCTCCTCTGACCAAGATTCAGGTGGAGCACCAGGAGAAGAACCCACAGAACCATCATCAGCATCTGACCAAGATTCAGGAGGACCACCAGGAGAGGAACCCACAGAACCATCATCAACATCTGACCAGGATTCAGGACCCTCCTCTGACCAAGATTCAGGTGGAACACCAGGAGAAGAACCCACAGAACCATCATCAACATCCGATCAAGATTCAGGAGGGACACCAGGAGAGGAACCCACGGAACCCTCATCAACATCTGACCAAGATTCAGGACCCTCCTCTGACCAAGATTCAGGTGGAACACCAGGAGAAGAACCCACTGAACCATCATCAACGTCTGACCAAGATTCAGGAGGGACACCAGGAGAAGAGCCCACAGAACCATCATCAACATCTGACCAAGATTCAGGAGGGACACCAGGAGAAGAACCCACAGAACCATCATCAACATCTGACCAAGATTCAGGAGGGACACCAGGAGAAGAACCCACAGAACCATCAACATCTGACCAAGATTCAGGAGGAACCCCAGGAGAAGAACCCACTGAACCATCATCAACATCCGATCAGGATTCAGGTGGGACACCAGGAGAAGAACCCACTGAACCATCATCAACATCCGACCAAGATTCAGGAGGGACACCAGGAGAAGAGCCCACAGAACCATCATCAACATCTGATCAAGATTCAGGAGGGACACCAGGAGAAGAACCCACAGAACCATCAACATCTGACCAAGATTCAGGAGGCACACCAGGAGAAGAACCCACAGAACCCTCATCAACATCTGACCAAGATTCAGGAGGGACACCAGGAGAGGAACCCACTGAACCATCAACATCTGACCAAGAATCACCATCTGATCAGCATGAGCCTGTGCTCCCACACATTGGACCAGAAACAACACAGGCACCCGACCAAGATTCAGGAGGGACACCAGGAGAAGAACCCACTGAACCATCATCAGATACACCAGAATCACCCTCTGATCAGCATGAGCCTGTGCTCCCACACACAGGAACTGAAGAGGGACCACATCCTGTAAATCCACCAGCTGATGTACCAGCAGTGGTTCCTGGTTTCTATTCACCATTGCTCCCTAAGATTCCCTCTCAAATAGTGCACAAGCTGGAACCACAGTGGAGAAGGCGTAATTGCCATAGAGGGTAAATTTTGTACGGATATAACCAGAGTGAATTACATTATCAGTATGAAAATGAAATGGTCCTAAAAAGCGGAATGGTGTTATGTCCTAATACTACAAAATAAATTGTAAGAAAAGTTGGAGTTTTTTTTGTGATTTTATCGTTTAACTTTCTTAAATATTCGCATGCATTCTCTTCAGACCTATACTACTTGTTTTCGTAGTTGGCCTTTATAAAATTACATAAAAGTGTGAAAAGATAAATATTGTAACACTGATGACAACAAAAAGTAAAATCTTTTTAAAAAGAAGTTATAAAATCAGAATTTTTACCAAGATAATTTATTGGTGATGTAGCACAAAAAAACATTATATTTTAAATCCAATCTTGTATATTTTTTGCAAAATTATGTTGTTACAGTTGAAAAACAGCAGGATGCCACTGAAATGTAACTGGCCTTTTGAACCAGTGTGGCTCATGAGACTTGTGTTATAACTTAAACCAAACTGAGTCATGAATCCAAATTAAAATTACTTAAATAAATCTTTAAGTCAGAGATAAAGGCAAAGGAAAAACATCAAGACCTGCTTATTAAAGATTTATCTCAATCTTTCCTATTCGGAGCTTAATTCTGAGAATTGTGTCCTTATTAGAATTTTGAATATATGGAAATATTGAAACATGGAAACATTATTCTCAGAATATACTTAATTCTCGGCATGTCTTCTCTCAGAATCTTATCTTCTATCTCTTTATTCCCATGAATACTAACATGAGCTTCAGAACTCAAAATACTAAATCGTAGGTGTTGAATATTTAAAAAAAAAAGATCTGGAAAATTCCTTAGAAGACTCTCTATCAGTGACAGGAAGTATGCAGACCACTTTGAGCGAGAGGCCTGTAATTTTTTTAAAAATGTGGCCTTTTTCGACTTTGATGACAGCTTTAAATTAAGTACTTGTTAAGTTGCCTTTAGCAGAGTACCAGGGAGGCTCCATGGCCTAAAGATAATGAAACACGTAAATATTTGAAAGCAATGTCTGCAGCGGTGACTCCTCACCTGAGGGACCGAACCAATAAAAGGGTTTAACTTATGTTCATACTAAACCTGTGATGAATGGTCACAAGTTGAATTACTATCAAGTTATAGGCTCTGCTGATGTAGACCTGAATAAAAAAAACATAAATATGTAAAAATACAAAAAAAGTCACTTATAATCTAAGATAAAAAAGTTTTCTCTACAAATTAAATGAACAAAAATTAAAATGTTAATCATAAAGCTTATTGTTACCATTAGCCCTTGTTATGCAAGCTGTTTCTAATAGTGTTACAGCCTACTCTGGTAATAATGACTAGGTCTAAGTCGTTTTTTTTAAATCTCAGTATATATTGTACTTACATTTTACATTCCTCTTAATGATAAAATACACGCAGAATGACGGAATATTGGTTCACATTTTTAGTTAAAAATTAGTTAAATAAAAGAGATTTTATGGACGCATTCCAAATCAATCAATCAATCAATCAAATTTTATTTGTATAGCCCTTTACAATAACCTAAAGGTACCCAAAGTGCTTTACAATGGTGTAGAACATGCAGTGTGTAAATTTGCTTATTCAGATTAATCATACAAAATATTGACCTAACTAACAACGACATTATTATGTTTAATTATCAAACAAGATTAATCTTTTTTAATCCTCGGTCACAACAGTTCCTCATTTTTTCTTATGTGTAATGAATAATAAAGATAAGCCTGATGTTGTTTTGGGATGAGTCAGATGGCCTCGTACTCAGTTTTCACCGTGACTCTCAGCATGTGACTCGCCCAAACCTCCACGTTGGTCGCCTGCTGGTTGTTTGATGATGTCAAGACGAGGAAAAAACCCAACTTCCTTGTACTCAAAAGTTAGACAGACGCCTCCCGACGCCGCACTCGTGGACTCGTCAGCCGTGACGGACTCGTTTTAACCTGAGTGAGCAGACGCGTTTTAAAGCTCGTTAAATGTTTGTAAGGTAAGTTTTTTATCTCTTTCATTTATCTTTCCTTGAAAGTTGTATTTGAGGCGGAAATAGCATGAGCGACTTTTTGATCTGCGGCCGCAGTTCAAGGCTTCTGCTGCGGTAAAAGTGGATCTACCGCAGACTGAGAAGTTTCACTATGATTTTATTTATTGAACACGGTGAGAGAATTTCATAAGAATCTGTTGTGTTTGTTTATTTCTCCTCTCACTTCTACTTTTATGTTACACAGAACGCGTCAGATAAGATGAGGATGAGTAGTTTATGAATGGAAAAGCTCAGTGTTTTTGACGCTTAACAATCTCAGTCAACCTGATTTCAGTCGCACAAATTTGAGAATTTGCTACTTTTAATTGTAATTTATTGTTAGAGAATGTAAAAAGTTACACATTAAGAGACATGAGCTCTGAGAATCTTCCTTCAAGGTACAGTTCAATTATTTATCTTTCACATCTTTCATTTAATATTCAATATAATAATTATTTGTCACTAACGAGGAGAATGTCAACATGTTTTTTTTTCAAAACCAAAAGATATTTACTTTACTATTATGTATAATAAATAAGGCAGCAAATTCTCACATCTGAGAAGCTTTAAAACAAAGATTTTCTGGCAATTTTATACTGAAACAACAAAATATGTTTTTTTCCCAACAGACGGAATATGAAAAGATGATTGCTTAGGTTTGTCTTGTACACATGTGGAGTCAAATCCTCTACTTAACCCTTTTTTTTTTTCTCACAGACATTCACACATCTGCACAGATCATCCCTCTGCTTCCCAACCGTTCCCATTCCTCCAGTGGGATTATGTATCCAAGTGACCAGGATCCATCCGCAGACTCACAGAACCTGGAGGCCCAGCTGGACTTCTTCCACAAGCTCGGATACTCCACGGCTCAGGTTCAGGCCGTTCAGCAGAAGTTCGGCCCCAACATCGAGACAGATAAAGTTCTGGGGGAGCTGGTCAGGATCGGGGCCAGTCGGGAGGCCAAGCCGCAGCCAGTGACCAGCATGTCGGTGCTGGTTCCCAGAGGTGAAGTCCAGGCTGCAGGTCCAACCCTGCAGCTTCCTTTTACTGCATCGTGTCCTCAGAGCAGAGAGGAGGGCAGCGAGGACGAAGATGCGCTCAGACCCGTTGTTATAGACGGGAGCAACGTGGCCATGAGGTGAGGAAATGGTGATTAGTAGGTAAAGTAGTTCATCAGCACAAAATTAATCAAAACTGCCAAACATTTACTTCTTTTATCTATTTTAAATGTGGCAACGTGCTACTTCTTTCCTTGTCACACACGATAGGAAACTGAAAATCTTAAGCTTGGAAAAAACTGTCATGCATGTGATATTCCTAGGACTGTTTTCTCACCATTTTCCGAGGTTTGTCAACTAAACAAGGGACAAATGAAACCAGGAAATAGTTATCAGGTTAATTTATAATGAAAATAATCTTAAATTGCAGCCCAAATAATAACATTCCCTCCTTGGATCTTAATTCAGGACATTTAGAGTTATAAGAAAAGCTTTTACTCATTTTGTTTGGTTCTGAAATCTCTAATGGTTTTGTTTATTAGCCTCTTTAAGATGCAGATATTATTATTATCATTATTATTATTATTATTATTATTATTATTATCTCTTCCACAGCAACTTTATATACCACAATACATATAAACTTTCTGTGGTTTCATGGTTAAAGTCAAAATACTCCAAAATACCCCAGTGAAAGTGACACCATAAAAAACAGAAAATTGCCTCAGACTTCGGAGTTCACCTTAAATCACCTGATGATTCACTTTTTTTTTTTCTTTTTGAGAATAACCTCATTCACACTGAGGTGTTTTTATTGCTCAAGGCAGATGTGTTTGATAGGCGATCAGAGGAGCTTTCAGCTTCACTGACTCCAGTCAATCTGATCGCTTGTTATTGAGTAAAAAATTCATTTGTGGTTAAAGTTTTGTAAGAATAAGAAAACGATACATGGCTTTCAAAGTAGAACCAACACATTTTAAAACAGCTTAAAACAACAGCCGGTCTTTTTAGCATTGTAGCGCGTTCTGCACTGATACACCTATCAGCTTTAACTTCTTATCTTAACTAAACTAAAGCAACTATTAGTAACTACTAAAACAAATAATGTTGCAATAAAAATGATTGGCAGCTCTGTAAGCATGAACTTAGCCACAGCCATCGTTTGAGCCACATGCTAATATCACAGATGTCAACCTCATGTCGTCTGTCGCCAGAGGAAAGGTCTTTTAGCTGTTATTACAGCCAATAGCTATAAATCAGATAATACTTTCAGAGATCGTAGATTTAAAACAAACATAACAAATTATTAAGACAAAAATTGGTCCAAGTTTGTTTTGAATGACAGTATTTAGATTTAACTCAGAGGATTAACAAACCAGTTTTGTAATTCAGACTTCATTCAGTTGTTGTCTTTGTTTGACAGAAAAAGAAACACAGACACACACACACACACACTCACACATGGCCTCTTACCAACAAAAACAATGAGATTTCAGTGTCACAGGTTTTCATTGAGTGAAATTACAAGCAGGAACTGCTCTTATCTCATCTTTTCAACACCACTCGGACTGTATCAACAGTAATTTGGTGAACTCTTCCCCTCTCTGTTTGCATGCAGCCCTTTTTCCTCATTCACCTTCTCATACTGAAACATGCACACACACTTTTACAGAGGAATGGGTGTGAGTATGAAACAGCAAAAACTACAGCGTGTAAACTGTGTGTGAGCAGGGGTTACACACCCGTCTGTCCTCTTCTTTTTTCCAGTAAAGGCACACCCGTTCAGGCACGCTGTCGACAGGCAGCTCGAATATGCAAATCAGGCCACATACATATGAGTGCCTTCTTGTTTCCCTGAAGAGCAGCACTTCTTATAGAAAGACTTCATTTTGACAAAAAAGAAACAAGCCTCACAGCTTCTTGTACTCTGTCTTCTCTTTACGCTCTGTCACTGGTCTCTTGTTGTTGTTGGCTTAAAACTTGACACATCCAGAAAGCCCCTGTTGGCTCTGAACACTGATAGCTGTCAGATGTTCATATTTAATGGCAAAAGTAAATAAGCAGAGACAGTGCGTCGGGTCTTTAAGTTTTTTGACTGTGCCTTAGGTTAAATGTTCTGATATCAGCGTTTGTTGTTAACAGATTTGTTTGCAAGCTGAAGAATTAGCTTAGGATAACCCATAAAACCAAGGGTCTCTGTGTTACTGCGTTATTTTCCAAACTGAGTGCCTGGAAGAGATTAATCAGAAACAAAGATAATGAAAATACAGACAAATGTTTTTGTTTCACAAATTATAATTATATCATGATGGCATTGTTTCCGGATGAGTCTCAATTTTTATGTTTTATTGTGAAATACTGGATAATTCTACCTCTTCAGGCCTAAATAAACAATTTGAGAACTGATTATCATTCTGTACTTAAACTGCTCACAACTGAGTGTAACATTATGGAAAATTTACCTTTTATAACCTCTGAAATGAGTCAGGCGAGTAGTTTCCCTTTGTTTTCAGTATGCTTCAAGCTCTATATTTCACACTCAGATGTGAGACCTTTATCAATCATCTCATCTCAATCTCTTTGAGGCTTGTGTTGTGAGGCTTTTTTGATTGTGGAAGTGTGAATTTCTTCTGGGGATTTTTTTCCATTCATTTTTTTTTTCCTGGTTTCCATTCATTCATTCATTTAGCCATGGGAACAAGGAAGTTTTCTCCTGTCTTGGCATCCAGCTGACGGTGAACTTCTTCCTGGAGAGAGGTCACACTGAAATCACTGTGTTTGTTCCCTCGTGGAGGAAGGAGCAGCCCAGGCCAGATGTTCCCATCACAGGTAAGAAGATTTATGTTTATTTCAACACCTTTCACTTCCTTCTTCACTAGACACAACACGAGCCTCTTCGTCTTTGAATTGAAGGTGTGGTCGATTAACTGACAAAGACAAAACTGAACAGGCTTTAGTGTCTCAAGCTTTCTCCTTTGATGTTTTCAATCTCTTGAATGAATATTTTTGTGTTATAGACTGAGGGATTAAAAACAGTACATTTAAATATATCTGTATAGACTCATTGTACTAAAAAAATGTTGGAGAAACTTAATAATTAATCCCGTTTGAAATGTATTTTGGTTTGGATAGACTTGAAAACCAGAGCAGAGATTAAAAAAAAAAGAGAGAACACATGATATGATCTTATGCAACTGCTTGTTCTCATTGTGAACTCAATTGCTGAAAATGGGAAATACCCCATGTTTGCTTTTTTTTTTTTTGCTTTTTTTTTTTCAAATGCCTACTAAGAATGAGCTTTATCTTTAATCTGATTCTCTGTAACTCAAAGGATAAAAATGCAGGGTTTTTCCGATGGTTCGTGATGCCAAAAGATAAGTGTGGCTTTGATTCTGGTGGCCTACATCTGGAAGTGACATCGCATTGCTTGTTTGCTTTATGTAGATAAACAGATTGCTCATGATGATACATAGTCTTTTTTTTTTTTTCTTCCTACAGGATGTTTGTTTACAGCTCTTGCTTAATATTCAACCGGGTTAAATCTGTCTTAGCCAAGTCAAAATGCAACGCCTGCTCTAAAGAATGAAAATCATGGTTGTGTATAAAGTTTAAATGCTTTTATTCATCTATGATTTACTTAAAGTGGCTATAAGCCATTTTTTTATGATAACAAGGTATCATGAAAGTGTGAAAGAGCTTTATTGAAACTCTGAGCGAACCGTTTACCTGTCTGGTCCACAGTTTTACTGTTATGATTCATTCTCACTGATCTAATAGTGTTGTTTTTGGCAGTAGTAAGCAGCTGTTATCATTATTAAAGCAGCTGTATCTACCTGCTCAGAGTCTGACACATTCAGAGACTTCCTGGTGAACATAATGAAGCATTTTGTTGCTAAAGATAAAGTTACTTCCATGAGGAGTAGGTGGAGACAAAAAACAGGGCTTAAATAGATTAAACACAGGAGTTGAGTTGACTTGTGTAGTGTAAATATGAAACTGTAAGCTAACAGGTTTCACATGAAAACTTGAAAGCTAATGATAAGTCGAAATTTGTGTTCAAAGTTAAATCAATAAGATCAAATATTACTTATTTAGCACCAAATCACAAACAAAGTTGTCTCAAGACACTTTACATTAGACTACATAAAAACTTCCTTTAAACACGCAGAAACTTTTCACAAACTCTCCATCAAAATCAGTCACTGCAGGTTAAATGCGACTCTGTTTCGTTCACAGATCAGCACATTCTGAGAGACCTGGAGAGAAGGAAGATTCTGGTGTTCACGCCGTCCCGTCGTGTCGCCGGCAAACGGGTGGTCTGCAACGACGACTGCTTCATCGTCAAGCTGGCGTACGAGTCTGACGGCATCATTGTGTCAAACGACATGTACAGGGACCTTCAGGGGGAGAACCCGCAGTGGAAACGCTTCATCGAGGAGAGGCTGCTCATGTACTCCTTTGTTAACAACAAGTGAGTTTTGCCTTCATGATCAAGGCTTCCCTCGCCACCTAAAATATATCACAGATAGATGGCAAATAGTTTAATTAGCGTGAAGCCAGACTGATGTTTGAATTTCACCCTGACGCAGGTTTATGCCTCCTGATGATCCTCTTGGCCGCTACGGACCGACTCTGGAGAACTTCCTGCGGAGGTTTCCGAAGATTCAGAAAAAACAGCCATGCCCTTATGGTAAGAGAGCTTGTTCATCCCATTACTAGAGATTTGACATAGATGTTGTCTGACTTTTGCCTGATTTTTAAGAAATGATACGAGCAGCATGGTTTTATGCTGGTCAGTTCACAACTTCTAACAACTAGTGAATGTTAGCTCGCTAACATGGTAAACTGACATGATAAACACTGTACCTCTGTTATTAGGAGTTTGTTAGCATGCTGATGTTAGCATGTAGCTTAAAGTACAGCCTCTGTGACATGACAGTCATAGCATAGCATTGCTACTCTAATGTTTCCTTCTTGTTTTTAGGAAAGAAATGCACATATGGAATCAAATGCAAGTTCCTCCATCCGGAACGAGCAAAACAGTCCAATCTTTTGGTTGCCGATGAGCTTCGGGAGAACGCCAAGCACTCTTCACCTGCTCAGAGACAATCTCCAACTCACTCCAGTCCTGCGCCTGGGCAAAGCCTCTTGTTGGTGGAGGATATGGCAAAGAAACTGACTCTGGGACATGAGAGTGGCTCCTTAAAGAGAGATCATAAAAATGAACATGTAGCTCAGCTGAGGGTGAGTCACCGCTCCAGCAAGAGAGCCACATCCAGGAAGGAGAAGACCAACCAACACTTGTCTTCTGACCAAGTCTCAGTGCTGCAAAGTGGCTCTCAGGAGCAGCTGGACTCTGGTTTAGGCTCCATAGACAGTCAGCCTTGGAGTGATCACCTACATGGGGTGACATACGGGAGCTCTCAGCACACCCACAGCGCAAGACAGCAGTACTATCCTCCCAGAAATCCATCGTGCAGCTGCTGCTCACATGGCCCTTCCTCTCTGGGGAGCCCAGCAGCTTTCCAGCACCACAATCAGCACTACAGCCTCGAGCCCGTCAGTGGCCACAGCGCTGATATGATTTCCTACGGCCCGCCTCATTACACCAGCTATGGTGCGTACCCAGCCAGCATGCCTGCCTATAGCCAACCAGCAGATTTCCCACACAACAGAGTGCACGGCTGCCAGCAGCCGTACTGGTCCGACCCGTTTGGAGCTCCTCCTCTTCCTGCAGTCCGCAACGCAAGGGAGTGTTCCCACTGGGAGCCTCCTCATGGGACACATCCGAGTCAAAGAGGTGAGAAGGAGAGAGAGGTGGTCCGGAAGAAGCTCCTCGCCATCTTCAGTGCCCAGTTGGTGGACACGGCCATGGACATGTTTCCTCAGCTGATGGATCCACAGATGCTGGTTGCTGAGATCCTCATGCTGCAGAGTCAGAACAAGTCGTTGAGATGAGACGACATCTCGGGCTCGTCTTAACCCACATCTTTCAGTGGAAAGACTGAAACGGTTGTAAAAGCCAAGATAAACATGAGTTTGTGTATTTTTTGTATTGTGGTATCCACTTTGCTTTAAATTGTATTTGAATGCTTTTGACCTGTTTTATATTGCAAGTTGTGAACTGGATAAAATAAGAGCCAGTATGCCGTTGATACAAATTGTATCTTTATTTAAAACATAAAAGAAAAGGTGAATTTTAAAAGCCACTTAATGTGATCTGAGGTATCTTTGATTTGCATCACTTAGCATGCCAGCCAGGTGGTGCATCCTGCAGCCACGTACACTGACAGGTAAACAAACATACTTAAAAGTAAAACTACTGATTTTATAGACATTAAAATGTCAAAGTGCACGAAATAAACTGTTACAGTTTGAAGATAAAATGTTATTTCTTAACTTCAACCCTTGACATTCAGTTGCCACTTTATTAAATATGATCTGACTCAATTTTAAAGAACTGTTGTGTCATAAAATGTCTTTGTTTTGCCTTGACGCTGTCGTAAAAGAGCTTATGAATTTATATGCTTATGGCATGGATTAAAAGAATGCTGAAAATAAAAATGCTTTTGTGTCATATTGGCACTGTGCAGCGTGCTTTCAAGCCAACTGTTGCTTAGAGTTGAGCAGTAATTCACTGGTACCTACGCTTTAATAAAAATGTCATAAAATAAAATGCTGGGTTATTGTTACACAAGCCTAACATGTAAAACTTAATAGACACATGTAATAATGTCAAATAAAAGGAGATTTTAAACTGAAAAGCAGCTTTATCATGCCTTATTTTCCTGTTTGTGTGTGCTGTGTTTTTCTGTTTGTTTTTGTAATATTTTGTCCATATTGTGATGAGAATCTAAGAGGTTAAATGTTTTACAAGCTTTAAGCCTTTTTTTTGGATCACACCAAAGATAAAACAATGGTCTAACTGCTTAAATGTTTGTCAGTGTTTAATTTATAGCAGCATTTGTTCTGTTTACATGAGGGTAAATTGACAAATGCGAGTTTCAAACTTTCTTCATTATAATAATAGTAATGAATGTCACTGTTTCAAAATGAAGGCATACGTTTGTAATTACATGTTGTGGTGATTTATAACTTGGTAACCACCAACTGATTATAAATCATTTAAGATTTGACAATACTGACTGTTTGCGTGTGTGTGTGCGTGTGTGTTAGTATGTGATTATCCGTGTGAGACTCCTTCTCAAGTCTTGTCTGCACAAGTAAATCCTGTTCATCACACCCATCAAGGTATTTTGCACAACATTAATTTCACACCTTAAATCTAATGCAGAAACACATGCTCTCATACCTGAAGCTTCAGTTTCACTCCAACTTAATCAGTCAATATTCACCCTTAAACTGCAGAATTAAAAGCAAAGAACCACAAAATTCATTACATTTTTGCATAATTTACTCAGGCAATGATTAATTTCACATTTATTTTATTTATAAGACACATTTAAACCAGCTGAAGCTGACTGAAGTGTTGTGCAGGGTCAAAAAAAACCATAAAAATTAAGCTATGAAGAATCACATCTCTAAATTTCCAAGGAAATTTGAACCTTGTCTTGCTTCCACTTGCACTCAAATTGTCTGCATTCCCTCCTCAGGGCTCGAGTGGCAGTGAAGTTATAGGTTTTTGCTTTTTTTATTTTGAGGGACGCAACAGAGGAGCAGGTGGTGTTAGGTGGTCAGTTACACAAGGGTGTAATTTCCCCTGTGTAGAGTTTGGGAGGAAAGGCTTTAATAGCACAAAAATTTGGAGCTGTTTTGAGTTTTTAGTGTGAAAATATTTGCAATGGAGGAGTTAATGAAGCAAGTGCAGCAGACTAGGAGGGGTTCAAGACAGGCAGTGAAGCATTGAGCACATAACACTATGATCTGAAAGCATGGATCAATTACTTCCACATTGCAAACAGAAAAAAAACAAATGACAAAACTGGGTTAGAGTATTTAAGCTAAAGTCACAAAAGTAGTTTGTAAGGACAGCAGGTACGGATATTACAATCATGGAGAAGTAAGACTATCAAAGTTTGGCATGATCCGTAACAAAAGATCTGCCAACTAAGAGATAAAACTTTCCTGATGCTTGGAGGGCATTACATTAGAAATTAAGGTTTTTTCTAGGAAACTGTATTATATAACTTGACAACCAAGAGACAAACATTGGCAATAAAAATGACTCTGTAAATTTCTGTGAGACCAACACCTCACCCAGAGGGTCTGGGTGTGTCAAAAAGACACAGTCCAGAGGACATAGTTAAAAATTTGGTCAAATCATACATGTTTTAAGCCAGGTTTCAGTCAACAGTAGTAAATCTTATTCAACAGAGGTTCAAGAAGTCAGTAAGAATGAAAGCTTTAGATATTGATCTCAGGTTTACTAGAGCTGCGTTAATTTGGGCAGCATTGCCTAAAAAATGGCATCTCCAGCAGAGAGTTAAGGTTTTCCAAGACCACAACGTTGTGTCTTTATATTAATTTTGGGACAGGATGAAATATATTAGTGACAATTAAAAAAGAATTAGGACCCTTTTGTCACCATGAGGGCCACCAGGGTAAGTTTAACCTCACAGATTTAATTGTGAAATTTTGACTTTTTTGAGTATTTGCTTACTTTTTAGTCTAGTCAACCACTATAACTTAAAGTTCTTCTTCAGGCATGTTTTAAAGTAAAATCTCTCTAATTAATATTTATCTTACTATAATTTTCCTACATTTAGCTCTGAAAAGGGGCTGAAAGCAAATCTAGCACAGCCAAGAGTGGCCATGACTGCTACCTATCTTTTTTCCTTCTGTTATCTTTAGATCATGAAATAATCATCTCATATCACAGGATAATGGCTTGTTTTGTTGTGAAAATGGGATAAATTCATTGTGGATAAAAAGGCTCATTTTCCAGTGATGACGGCATAAATTAAAACAAGTTTTACTATCTGCTAAAGGGTAAGGGTTAAATAAATTTATTCCGTAACCGCAGGAAAATTAGTCTTTCTATCCTTTGATAACATGTTAAATTACACCATTATAATGAAAAAACAGCCCATTATCCTGACATAATCAGATGATTATTTTGTGATCTCTGGATAATGTAAAATAATAGTATCAACTATGGCTATCTGCTTCTGTGAAAATCTACTCTATCTTCTTATTAAAGAAGTCCTGATCAGTGAATCACAGTTTGTGCTCAACCCACCACTGCTGCTTTAGCTACGTTGACTTTAGCTAGGAAAAAACAATGTGCATCGAGATAGCTAAAATTAAAGAAAACATGAGAGAGATTCAACCACAGGCGCAATGTTTAAGATTTAGACTGAGGCTTAACATATTTTGGACTTAAATCAGGAGTCTGTTGCCCACTAAAATAATCTACTAGCATACTTTTCAGAATAAAACGTCCAGTTAGCATCTTTTATTTACATAGTTCGTTAGCCTGTTAGCTAGTTAGCCTCTGACTGGCAGTGGCTAGCACGGACTTGGCTATATGCAAGAGATTTCAAGGTTTTTTTGCCTGCAATTGGCTTTCAAATTTGTGATGTATCACAATATAGACTGTCCAGAAAATATTTGATCACAGATTTAAGGAGAGTGCTCGTACAACACTCCCTTCAGTAACAGAATATAACAACACCACAAACTTTTCCCCGATTAAAGTCAGAATAGTCAAAATCTGATATTTTAGGGACATAAACAAAAGAAAAACACATTTCTGAGTTAAGAGCAAATTCAGTTTAAACACAAGTTTCGACATTTCATAATAATTGTTTTGACAGTTCATAAAAAATGACACTTTATGGTAGGACTAAAGAGAAGAGATATTTTTCGTGTACAGGCAGCAGAGATGTTCAAAGACAACAAACCTTACATAAACACCCATAAAAACAATTCAATTATGACTCTATTATATGTTTATTATTTATGTTCAAACTTCAGTTTAAATGCCAGAGAAAGCAGTGGTTAGCAACATACCTCACTATGCTAGATATACATGTATACGTAAGGTTCGTTGTCTTTGAATATCTTGGCTGCCTGAACAAGTAAGATATCTCCTCTCTGCCGTCTTACCATAACATGTCAATTATTGTGTTCTGTCACACCTTGTTCAGCTAAGCCACATTTTAATAATGTCTCCATTAATTCACCTGGAGACAAAAAAGAAAAGTATATAAGAAACCAAAGCAGCACAAGTTCTTCTAATTAAACTGAGTCAAATGTGTATGAAGGAGGCTTACATAACGATTGATATTAAGGCCATCAGATAACACAGCGAGTGTGGAGGTGAGAGACAGTTTCATTTTAAATCAGTTTCAGACTGTTTGTGGGAAAAAAAAAGCAAATCAAGCCTTTTTTTAAATGAATTTAAATTTCTTTTAACATGACAAGAAAGACAACACATTAACCTCCACAAACTCGCCCCTTGTTTACCTGATAGTGTGTTTGCGTGAGGCAGGTGTTGACTATAATGAGCGTTGTGTTCAGTGACTGTTGTGTGTAGCGTTACATGTGCAACGCGTTCAGTCATGGGACGCTTAGCAAACACAGTAAAAACAAGTTGCTAGGGGGAAATCTCTAACAGTGAACTTTATGACTCATTCACGGAAACAGTTTTCCACCAGTGTGCCCGTTCTGTTCTGTGCTTTCCCTGCCAAATCTGCAAAACAATATTGACTAAATACATTTTAACATACTCATTACAGTTACAGGCATTCAAGCACACACACACACACACACACACACTAGCACCCAAGTGAGGATATGGTGAAAGGAAATGTGCTTGTCATCTATTTTTAGCAGACTGCAGAGATTGTGAGATAGATGAATGAATGAATGAATAAATAAATAAATTATCAAACTAGCTTAATTGGCTTCGTTTCTCACAGGAAACTCACTTCAAAATCCTGGTGTGTGTTTTTTAAGGTACCACATGGTTCAGCTTTGCACTGTATTTGTGACCTCCTCACTGTCTTTAAACTCCCATCAGCCCCCTCAGCTCCTCAGGTGTTTTTTTCTCTGTATCCATAATAAGATCAGAGGCTGGTTAAGGTGCCTTTACTGACTGTGTAAAACTGTAATTACATATAACATATAATAACATAAAACTAAGCTAAGGACCTCTCCGCTCCCTCAGACCAATGGACAGTCAAAGGGAGAGTGTGTGTGGGTACTGTGGGTTTGTGTGAATGTCATTTTGAGTTATTTTTATTGTCATGTCACTGCGTTGTGTTTGTTTTGTGTTTTTATTAGGGCCGGGACTTTAACGCATTAATTTCGATCAATTAATTATAAAGATTTTAACGCGATAAAGATTTTAACG
>JAQMCX010000018.1:4582627-4631398 GCA_029814765.1 Acanthurus leucopareius | reverse complement strand
TTTCGATTAATTAATTACAGACCCTATAATTAACGCGATTAAAAATTTTAATCGAGTCCCACCACTAGTTTTTATGTCTTTAAACCTAATGCACGTTAGGTTGCCTGTCAAACTCTAACCACAAAATTGTTAAGTCATAAAACAGATCAATTTTTTTGACAGTAGTTTTTAATAGCTTTTTTAAAAAAGTGATTTCATTCTTCCAGTAGTTGTGTCAGATAGCAAAACACTCCTGTGTGTTGATCTACGGGCACAAACGAGATATTATCTTAATTCATTTGAAAACTTAATTAACTTTTTAATGCAATGGAACCAATAATTCCTTATGCATATGGGTCCATGAGTAGTGCAATCAGAAGTACTTAAAACTGTAATGTAACTGGAAACCCCCCCCTCAAAACTCTGTCTTGCTCTTAATTTCCATTCTGGTAATCATGCCTGATATCTGCAACCAACAGCAATCAGCACAAATATTATTTATAAGTATGTGATTCAGACACCAACATGAACTTTTTCCACCCTCAAAACAAAGAAATCATATAATTAAAAAAATCAGTTCACACAGTTGGAGCTAATGATGTTGTGAAAATGAAACATTCCTCTCACTGTGGAAAAGGTGAAGGTTTTTAGATGGAAAACAGTGTACGAGAAGTGACACAATACCACATGTTTTGAATCTGATTAAGACACAGACCAGCTCTCTTTGCCCTTAAACCTTCCCCTTTTTATTGGTCTTTTGTGGGCAGTAGAGTTTTAAATATAACACTGGAAAATCATCACCATTAAAAGTTGATGTGCTAGTTTTGTTAGCATTCAAACACATCCAGTAGTTATAAAGCAACATACTCATTGATTTGGAGTCAAGTTTGTGTCATCTTGTTGAATTTCGGTCCAATATTAACTCAGTTTTGAGGAATTTCTGCCCCCTTGGCAGCTTATTCTTCCACAAATTTCACCTGTTATTTGCTAAATGTGTTTATTTGTTGTTTGTTTGTTTGTTTGCTCAGCAGGAAGCCTACAGTGGCTATTCAGAAGTTACAGCCAGACACCTAAACAAAGAGCTGAAACTCACTACGAGGCCCAATGAAGCTGAGGAGATCTGCAGATTCAGTTGATAATCAAATAGAAGTTTATCACTACAACTGACACAACTAACACTGTACTGTCACATCGTTTCACATTGTTATTTTAACTGCTTTAGGCTATAAAAACTTTTAGAGCTCTAAAAGCTCTAAAAGCTTTAAAAGCTTTAAAATCTCAGAATAACAAACCTGTGGGTGGAAAACCTTCATAAGACAGGGAGTCTAAAGGGCTTTTAGTTTTTACAAACTGGCCCGATATACTTTGGCTGGACACATTATTCTATTTAAGTGTCATTAAAATTCCTTCTTGAGGCATGACTCATCTGTGTACACGTTAACATAATATGCAAATACTGAGGTGAGTGCACATGAAAGGATACACTCCACTGCAAACGCGCACATGTCAAGACCTGATGTGCTGCTCAGATTTCTGCAAATGGTGGAAGAAGTGTTTGAATCTTTTGCTGAAATAAAAGTGGCAATACCAATACAAGTAGAAGTTATGCTTTTAAAATCTTACCTAGATGAACGTGTAAAAGAAAAAGAATTAGCATAAAAATATAGTTTTTATCAATGGCCTATTTCATATTATGTTACTTGGTTGTAATTCAGGTAATATTAAACCATGATTTTGATGTTGCAGCTGGTAAATGTAAAACTTAATTCAACTACTTTTACTGCATGACAGCTTGATCAGCTTTATTAACAACAAAATCCTGATAAATTAGTTGATATATATTCTGTATTAATCATTAGAATCGCCACATTAACTGACTGAGTCTAGTTAAATAAATGTAAAGGAGTAAAAAAATACAATAAAGTAAAAAGTAACATAAATTGATTGAATCCAAGTGCCCAAAATGTCTTGACTTGGTTAAAACTTGATTTCAGATGGAAAATAAGAGTAACAGACTAGGACGTGACTCTGTGCACATTATATTTATGTAATCTGATATAACATGTGTTACATTTTCCACACTTCCTGTAATTAGACAGGAGGTATAAAGTGTTCACAGCTTTTATCAGCTGTTTTCTGCCCCACCCTTGGAACACATTTATTCCCATGTAAGATATCAGCTGTTTTATCTGCTTCACAGTCTTTTTTTTAAATACTGTGATAATAATCTAGATTCACATGGTCTAGTTCAAAATATTGAGAAGATTTTTTGATGTGTTGGAACACAGGTAAACACCAGCTGCACTTGGGTTAAAAAAGGATTTATAACTTTTATTTAAGGTGTAGTTATATCTCCTCCTGCTGGGCATATGCATAAATGTTAAATGCTTGTTTGATTCAGTTACAGAATTAAACTGTAAAACTTAAAATTACAAATTTAAAACTAAAGATTTTTTCTTTAGGAACATCTTGTTGATCTGAAATAAAATAATTATTTGTTTTTGAGTTAAAACTCTGTAGTTTCTGATGCTGTGGTGACAGAATATTATGAAAAGTGTCCTTTAAAGGATATTAACGTAATTTAAACTGTAAAAAACACAACACAGTACCAACTTGCAGTATTAAAATAAAGTAATAATAATTCTAAAAGGTAAAAATTAATAAAAATAGCTGCTTAAAAAGGTTCAAATACATGAAAATCATATTAATTTCAATAAGGAATGTGTCTAATGTTATTGAAAGTAGGGCTGAGTACAAGAGAAATATAAACATTTGTCGACTTAAATCAGCATAAACAAAGTATATGAAAAAACGTTTAGCGAAACAGCAGTTTCACTCGATGCCGAAAACTTCACTACCCAGAATTCAAATGGAAATTGCGCAGGCGCAGTATCGAGTCGGTGTCTTGACGCTGATTTTGTTGTCTTAACCCAGTTACTGTAGTTATCCTGTACTGTGCCTCGTCTGTGAGAACTAACAAATACATGTAGCAGCTATGTAGCACAAAGAAGAAGGACTTTACCCTTACGTGACCGGCTGACGTTAGCTAAAAGTTTACAGCCCTCCCTCGGAGTGGTAAACTACACCGCGACTTCGTTTGACAACCAGCTAGCTAACTAGCTAGCCGCACGCTAGCAAACACGCTGGTGTGAGCTGGAAATGTGCTGCTGTTTGTTTTTCTCTCTCTCGTCTCGGCTAGCGATTTAACACGGCTGCCAGGCGGCTAGCCTAGCTACATTTTTGTGAGGTGCGAAGCAGAAAATACACCGCTTCCATCTCCTTATGCGGGTGGTGCTATCAAGTGTCCAGCTAAGATGTGGCAAAGTGTCGGACTCACACTGCTGGTCATTGTGGCCACACTTGTCTGTGCGCTGCTCTTCATGCTGTTTGGTGAGTTTTAAGACAATAACCTTGATAAGTCAATCACACAATGTTAACTCGCTAACTCCTTAAGCCGTTTTGTGGCAGCCTTAACAGTTGTCATCGGATTGGAAAGCAATTAAATCCGAGGTCACTTGATTACACTGCTAGCTAGTAAAAGACAGCGATAGCAGGTATATTGGCTGAATGATTCGGTGAAAAATGAACATTGATCCTCATATAGGAAGTATCTTCTTCACCTCAAGTGTGCATTTATGTAAAATGGCCTTGTACGTCAGGTCAGACTGTATTGAGTGTCTTTGACCGACAAGTTTCGATTTCAGTAAAGAGTTTCTATATTTATCATGCAGGAGTCCTGCAGGTGTCAGGACATAAACATGACTGTTTCTTTACCCTGGTCTCCTCTAGTCTGCAGGTACATGTTCACTTAGTGCCCCAGTGGTGAATGTTTTCCATCCCTCCCTCCTCTGCCTGTTAGAAATAGGAGAGAGTTGCAACTTGGGAAACTGGTTTAAAGTCTTATTTGTCATACTGTGGCCTGATTAGTTTTTCATACAGGTGGTTTGAAGAGTATTCGAGGTTGCCAGTGTGTGTTTTTAAAGATTTCTCTGGGATTTTCAAAGACTGGCAGGCACTTATTTGTTGAAAAAACACTTGCTTACCTGTTTTTCATGTAAATACATGAACGATATATCAGGGACTCAGGCACCTCTGGTTTTTAAAGCATCTTCACTACACCTGTAAATATGTTTTGCCTTTTTTCCTCCCTCAGGTTGGTATGTAGTCTGGCAGCTCTTCCTGTCCAAGTTCAAGTTCCTGCGTGAACTTGTCGGGGACGCTGGCACCCCGCAGGCCGAAACGCAGCCGTCCGAAACCAAGAGTGAGCGTACACCGAACGCTCCTACACGAAGTCGGCCCAGGACTTCACGCCAACGAGTTGCCTCCCAAGAAAGCACGTCATAGATCACCCAGACAGCCGCTGTGCATCCTTCACATGTACTCATGAAGCCTCTCGTCATTGTAACCGCCTCCCAGCCCTCTCCAGTGTCAAGAGTGACCATCAGAGATAATTTCCACTGACCCTGCACTCTACACTACACACAGATCTAGTGGAAATTAAGTAGTCAGCCCTCTTATTTAACAGGACACTTTAATCTGACCAGGCAGATTCCTGGTTTCAAAGGGAAAAGCCATTTACGTACATTACTGTCCATTTCTTAATGTCATCTGTTCATGTTTAATTATGTACTTTCATGTATGTACCGAGCAGTGAGTGTGGGGCAGCACTCGTGCTCCTCCTGTTGTCCTGCAATAGTGACGGCCACCTTCAAAGAGCGGCCAAGCTGCTTCCTGCCACCCATGTGGAGCATGAAGATGCTTCATCACCACAAGGAGATGTGTTAAATTTTCTTTTGTACATGTTTTAATCTTGTTTTTTAACAGAAGTCCTACTTGGACAAAGTAGGCAGATAAATGTTAAAAACGAGCTCATCTGCATCATTGCAACAACTGAAACAGTGATTTGTACAAATGACAATTTTACTTTCCTTGAAGTGTAACAAAGTGCAATGAAAGGAATGTTTATTCTGTCATTTTGTTGCTTCTTGCACAGTAAACTCTTTGTATTATGGACTACCATCCAGTAGACGATGCCCAGAAAGCCTCCACGGAAGACAACAACTGACACGACTTCATTCCAGTTGTTTAGATTTTTTCTCTTGCAACTTCTCCTTCACCCTTTTTTTAATAGATTTATATATATACTTGAAGAGTCAGGAGAAAGTTTGAAGAACTGTTGGTGTTCAGAAGAAGCTCTACTCATTATTAGCTGATTTCTAGGAGCAAAGAAACAAGGCTTCCTGCTTCCTGAGTGTCTGAACTCCCCCCCTCCTTTTCCCTGTGCCTCTGTCTGTACCAGTGCCTGTCTAGATGGCATCCACTGTTTGTTACGTGACCTCCTTTTGTACAGCAGACAGTAGCTTGGTTTCCATTACAGAGCACTGACCTATTTGTTTTTGAAGAAGAAACGTCTCTCATATATACAAAATATTCTATAAACTGCCTCATTATACATTTACGTGCAACCATGTAAAAGCCATTTGGAAATGCAGAGTCAATAAACTGATTTATTTGGGTTTTGGCCTGTTGGTTGGAAAAAACAGAAATTTTGATGATGTTACATTTGGCTGTGGGAAGATGTGATGTGGACTAATCAATCTGTCAATAACATAGTAGTCAGATTACTTGTTAGTACATTTTTTGCAGTGCTGTCAGACAAAATATGAGGTGACCTTTTGCCTCTTGTGTCCCTAACAGCCAAATGTTTGTGTTCATTGTGGAAAGCAACTAATTATATTTACTCAAGTACTGAAGTACAATTTTAAAGGGCTTGTACTTAAGTATTTTATTTTCTGCTGCTTTTGCCTTTAGAGTCAAATCTAGTACTTTTTACTCCACTATTTGATATTTATAGTAACTGAATTACTTTTGAATTGGGCACAAAATAAAGAAAAAATCAAACATTAGCAATTATAATAGGTTAAGATAAAACTTCATTTCACAAATTCCTCGAGCGGTTTCATCTTTACCAACTACAACCCTGAGATAATACACACATAAACACACAATAAACCAACAGTTAAAACTCATTAATATGTGTATTATTAGTGCATAGAATATTTTAGTGTCTTGTATTGAAGTAAATAGGGTGAATTCAGGATTTATACCTGTATAATTACTTTTACACATTATTAACATTGCTTTTACTTTATTTAAATATCTGAGTACTTCTACCTTTGGGTACTTTTAACAAATTAACTTCATATTAGACATTCAGGGAGACTTTGTGTTGTAGTTGTCTCCTGTTTTGTTTTTTTCATTTCCCCAGTCATCACAGACTTTGGACACAAGGTGGCAGTGTGGCACTTTGAGAAAACAGAGGTACTTTGTTCAAAGGTGTCTCATAGCTTAAAGGAAAACTTAACATTTGAGCAAGATAGCATGTGTTTGATCTCTTTGATCTTTAATCTGTTCAGTATTTGAGAGTATAAATCCATGGGGATTAAGAATACAATCCTTTTATCTGGATCTTTTTGTCCGAAGACATGTTTACAACTTAAAACAAGACCGAAATTAAACTTTTGCACTGACCTTTAATGACCATCAGGAGTGAAGAAGATAAAGGGAAATGTTCTGATGAATAGATGTATAACTCATGTACTCATAACAGTTTATTTACTCGGTTTTCGTCGATAAAGAGTTCATGATGTTTGTCTAATACAAAACAGGGCAGCTGCTTTGTTTTTCAGTCAACAAACAAAAACAGATGCTGGAACTTACAAAAGCATAATACTACAAAACAGCTACTAACATGAAAACACAAAGTCTTTCTGTACCCTTCAAGCTCTGCTGGCTGATCTCCGTGAATTATTGTCCCAGAAGTCGATGTAGTGAATTAATCTACTGCATGTATACCGCTAATCTAATTTGACTCTGTGTAGCTTTAAAAGACTATTTCAGTGTTCGGCAGGGCTTAATGCATTTCAGCCTCAAGGGTCATTAGATTATTCTTTAAGTGCTCGTACTTAATGCAAAGCAAGGACGCAGTGATTGTGACTGCAGACGTGCAGCACAGCGAGCTCCAAAGGATATATATAGATTTAATGTTGGAAAGTCTCAGAAACAGATGAAGTGAAGTCATCGCTTAGGTTGTTCAAGTCATGAAATTCTGTAACGTGACTGCAGAGTTCAACCGGTTATATTCACTTATATAATGTGTTTACAATATGTTTTCCCAGATTTATTGTGAATCTGACATGACTTAAACTTTGCTTAAGCTTTCTAGCTGTTAGTCGACAAGGCAATAAATTAGCTAAAAAGACACATTACCTTTTTATTTGTGGGGTTTGTATCGACAAAATAAGCTGGATCTGCTTCTCCCTTTCATCACTGACAACTGAACTCTTTTATTAAAAAATTTTGGACCATCTCACTCCATCACAGCTGCCTCATGTGATGACCTCCACCATATGTCATGCTTCATATTTTGAGAACTTCTCAATATTTACAAAAAGCTTTTTGAGTCATTTCTCTCAAGTCTAAGTCAAATCTTAACTCTTGAATATCAAGTCGGAGTCACTTATGTCAATGTTAGTCAAGCAAATCTCTAAACCTCAAATGTGAGACTCCAGACGAACTTGATTTTATATCATGTGACTCAAAGTCCTCCCATTTCTGCTATTCCTACATTGAGGTAATGCTACTTTTACTCAAATAAAAAGATCTGAGTGGTTCTTCCACCGCCACGAGAACATAAATCCAATTAAATGCAAAGAAGACATATTTAAAGTGCAGTAACTGATACAGCTCCCTGTGGTATGACTCAAATATTGAGAATCCACTCAGTCCATCATCTACTGGAAACAGATGCAGAAAATTAAGAATCCACCCTTAACAGTAAATTAACTTTGAGGCCAACCTTCGCTGGTAGTTTTATTCATACTAATGATGCCACCTTTTTTCCTCAGATCAGGCTGAGTATGTTTCTCCTTGCAGCTGGGGTCTTTTTAAAGAAGAAAAGGCCCTGCTGAGCTACGAAGCTGTAATTTCAGAGGCTGCAAATACTTTAGAGGAAATGATTGTGGTAAGCCAAGGAAATGACATGGACTTGCCAGTTGCTCTCTCCATATATAAAAAGCAAGAACCACACTTTGCTCTCTGCTCCTGCTGCTGGCTGCAGGTATTGCACATTACCTTCCAGATGACCTTTCACTGTTTGTTCACTCGACAGACAGGTGAGCAGCTGACTCCTTGATTGCCGCTGCCCTTGTATATCACTGCAAATTTCCATCCCAGCAGCCCAACACCTGTTTGCTGTTTCTCATTTCGACCAGACGGTATCTCATCGGGGAGCGTGGAGACAACTGCTCCAGGGGATTGAACAAAATGCAGCCTTAGCTCCCTGTCTGCAGCACCTTGTGGAGCTGTGCAATTGTGGTAAACCAAAGACAGCCATTTATGAGATGTTTGGCGTGGTGCCCCTGGTGATAGACACACACAGAAGCTCCTGCTGCTGCTGCTGTTGACTGCAGGACTGCGTGTTCTGGCCCGGATGGATTTATTAGAGCTGCCAGGACTAAAATAACTCATTGATTCACCAATCTCTCCCCAGGACACAAGCATTAATCAGCCGTAAGCTATTTTCTCACTTGTTTGGAGCCACAAGATGTTCTGACATGCCATTATTACTGCCCTACTGAGGCAAAACAACTGCTTAACAAAGGGAGCTGGTAGCCATGGCTAAAGCTTAAATTTAATGAAGACCTACTTATTTATTTTTTCCACAAGTCTTATTTTTAATTGGAAACTAACAATTTTAGTCGAGCAACCTCTTAGTAATTTAGCAGTCAGTTATTCAACATGACTAAATGTGAGAATAGGAAAAATCAAACCAGGATGAAGAAACGAAACCCTGCTAATCTCCTGCTAAAATTAACTAGCTTGCTAGCAAACAACAGTAACTGCTAACTTGACCAGGACTGTTTGATTTATTACAGTTTAGGGCAAATATATGTAATGGACTCAGCATTGTCTTCCAGGTCACAAGCATTAACTTTTCACTTGTACTTTCAACTATAATTTGTCCAAAACTTTGGTTTATAAATAAACACCTGCAAAGCTAATGACATGTCCAAAAGCCTCAGTTACACTCTGTGCTTCATGCTAATTAGCATGCTAGCTACCTAAACCAAAGTGGTGACAAGGTAAACATGTGTTCTTAGGGAACAAGATAGCATGCTAATGTTAGCTGTAGCCAAAATAACCACAGTGCCCATGAAGGCCTAAAGCTGAGCAGCTAGTATGACTGTTGACTCTTTTTGAAATAATTTTTGGAGTAAAACTATCACCTTAAAATCAAGCCTTTACACCTTTTTGTCAGCCTGAAAATTTAAAATCCCTTTCTATAAACTTCAGTGCTTCTGTAGTTTCTTCTTTCATTGCTTTGCAGGACACATTAGCACAGAAAGACTTGTAAAATAAGCCTGACACGTCCTGATTTACTGCATCTGTCTGCAGTTTCGGTTAAATTGGAATCCTTTTTAAAGTCATTGCAAATTCCTTTCTGTCTCATCTCCCCGGAGAGCACCGAGAGGAATGCAGTGAATAATAAAAACACTTGGATTGCTTGTAAGTGCCAGTTTGCGTAGGCTCAAAAGGATTTTTAATGAGATTTTGTGATTGGGAGCTAAATGGAGGTTGGGGGTAGAAGTCCCGCTGTGGTCATGGGCATCTCTTCGTGACACAATCCCATCAATCTAACTACAATGCATCTAAAGGGAGATACTATATTTTTTAGAGAGGAAAGAGGGAGGTGCAAACATGGCAAGAAGAACAGAAAACACAAAAGCTTTTTTTAGTTGTATCGTGTAGTTTAGTTTACTGTAGTTACGAACCAAATCTGGCCTTTAACTTAATCTTCCCTGGAGGCTGCTGCAGATTTGCACCGTCGTTCTGTACATTATCATATTCACTACACTTCCAACCAGAGAAAATGTGTTGCAGCTGATCCCGCCATTCTGAAAAACATGTTTCTCACGGTCCAGAGGACATACGTAACAGCGTCTCGTCCTTTTCTTGCCCCCCTATTATTCTCTCTGTCATATCAAATGTTCTTCAAGCAAAGTGAAGAAACGTTCAGCGAAGGCACCTTCTCCAGCAGCTCTGTCCTGCTTAAAGTGAAGTCATAAGTAGGAATAAAATGTCAGTATTTGCCTTCAAAACCCCATTTTGCCTAAATTCTTTAAGGCTAAAAAACTTAACAGAAATCACACCTTACCCTGACTCTATTATGGCTTTTCTGCCGTCTTCCTCTTCTCTTGGGAATTCGTTTTACTCTAACAAATCTGATCCGTCAGAGAAATTGAATGACACAGTCACATGGTTAAGAACAATCCTTTACTTTGTGGAAAACTCCACACACATATATCGACATTAACGTGATTTACAAAGAGATTTACTGTCACACCCAGCAGTAAGACACATCGACGACATTCTACAGGTAAAAATGAAACAACAGGACTCATTTCATAAGGTGATTCATTAATACGCGACAGGAATGTTATGAAAAACGTCTACATAATTCTACAGACACCAATACTGCATCTACATATATATAATCATACCATAATATAAAACAATCTACACAAAAATAGAGCAAATATTTACAGAACAGACTATTTACAACATCCAAAACAGGCTTAAAGATCAAGAGCAATACATATATATTGTAAATATATATATTTTAGGCTAGAATAATGTACACATGGAGTCTGTGGTGAAAAGCACTGGAGCAACATGGTTGAAAATCACAAATTGGCCAATTGCAGCAACTGTTCTTTGAACTGCTGTGCGTGGTGTGAGAGATCAGTGACTCTGTCCACCATCTCCTGGATGGCGGCTGTGTTCGGGTAGTTCAGGGCGGCCGTTTTGGTCGCAGCCACCACCGTCTTTAACAAGTCACACAACACGTTGCTAGAGTTCATCACCCGGTTGGCCACCTCGGGAGCTGAGGCCTGCCTGGACAGAGTGTCTCCGATGAACACCAGTTTGTGGGCGCTGAGGATGACGAACTTGCTGTGCGCCACAAAGATGCGAGGCGGCTGCCCAGCGCTGACGCAGCCGAAGAAGGCGTCCACGGCGCTGAGGAGCGTCACGAAGTGCTGCTCGCACTGCTCAGAGTAGAAGCTGAGCAGCTGGCGATCGCGAGCGCAAACGTGAGTGGACGGGGAGGAGGAAGAGTCCGGGGAAGAGGCGGAGGGTAAGCCAGAGTGTTGGTGTGACATCCACTGTGAGATGTCATTCTCCACCGGTTTGATCACTTCCTGCTCCAGCTTCTTGAACTGATTGATCTGTGAGAGGTGACAGAACTCAGATTAGTTTTCTGACCTTGTTTGCTGACATGTACCACATTTTTCTGATTTTACAGAGATAATCGTGTGAGATGCAGCTCTGTAAAATGCACCTGAGATTAACTTTCTGCCTCTTCAGGACCAACAAAAAAAAAATCCAGATATCTGACTGATTGGATGGGGGTTCAGTTAATTTTTCAGGTAAGAATATCAAATATTTGTTCCAGTGTCTAAAATATAAAGATTTGCTGCTTGTTTTTGTTAAATATTGTCTAAAACATTTAATATTTAAGGGTAAATAAGTAAAAATCTAAATTAAATCTAAAAACACCCAACTGGTTGTTATTCATTGCAAAGGTTTAACTGTTGAAACTCTTAAAGGTAAAATATTTGTCAGAACTGTGTGGTTGGATTTTACAAACAGTTGTTGGGAAACATGAGCAGACAACACTGCAGCTGTCATCACATGTTTAATTAAAATGTTGATGAATTCTTATTGGTGCACAGAGGCATGTGACATCATCTGTTTCAAATGACAGACAGATTTCTCTCATGAAACATCCAAAAATGTTTTTGAGTTTGGCATAAAATTAATTACTCATTACTGATATTAGAGAATCACATGATGGTATCCAATCACAACAGCTTCTTCATTGGTGCAGTAACATCCGTCTCACCTGTTCCTGGCCGAGCTGGACTTGACTCTGCTTGATGATGTTTTCTTTGTCCAACAGCTCCTTCTGCTGCCGTTCAAAGTCGTCTTTACCCTGCGGAGGAAGACAAAGCAGGTGAGGAGAGGAATTTGCTGTATTTAATTTAGTGGCTGTCTACAGAAAACTGACTTGACTTCATGTGACACGTGTTGCTGATTTAAAATAAAACAGTGTGTCATCAGCGTAAAGATTCCATTCAAATTCTACACATAAGAGTATCATGATCTGAGGTTTTACCTGCAGGTGAACGTAGTCGTAATCCTCCATCCAGCTCTTCACACACTTCTCACTGTTGTTCATGTTGACTTTGTCCTGGCTGGAGGGCACAGGGAAGGGCTTGGTCTGGCCTCCGTAGTTGTCGTTATCAGAGGAAGGGGAGGTGAGCGGGTGGATCATGTTTTCATCAGGTGTGCTCCCGACAGAATAAGACCCGTCCATGTGCGTCCGCCTGAAAAGCAGCTCAGCATTGCTGCCTATCGTGGAGGCCAGCTGCTTGGCGTCGTCGGGAACAGTCCTGGAGACCATGACAAAGCGATCCAGGTCGTCGGTCTTGTTGTGGTGCTTGCCAGATGATGCTAGGGCGTTCAGAGCCCAGCTGCAGTTCTCCAGGACTTGGTAGATCTGCAGGAGGATCTGCTGCGAATCTTCCAGGCGTCCCAGCTGCCTTCTCAGCTTACTGTGCAGGCTGGAGTCTGATAGAGCTGTGGCGTTCGCTGCAGCCCCTCTACCAAACACAACAAAGTCTCCCAGAGCAGCTCGGACCCTGTCTAGCACTGTGCGCACGTCATTAGCATGGCGCTCCATGAAGGGAAAAGTCCTCCAGTGAGGTGAAGCTGCCATTGAATGTAAAGCTCCGACTGAGGCCTCCACACCCTGCTGCATGCGGTACAACTTCTGAACGGCGGTGTCCACGTCCAGAGCGAGGCGGCCCTCAGAGCTGGAGCCCGTGGAGGAGGAGGAGGTGGACATGCTGCTGCGTGTGCTGCCGGTGCTGGAGAACGACAAACGGTTCACGCCGTCCGTCACGTCTGCCACTGCGCGAACATCCTGAGCGGGGATGTCGTAGATGCCTTTGCCTCCGTCTCTATCGGCGGGCGAGGTTCTGTGCTGGGGGGGCTGCATGCCCCGAGGGATGTCGTATATGTCCCCCTGAGACCCTGCTCCTGAATGAAGAGCGGGTGGAGGTACGTCGTAAATGCCCTCGTTGCCGTTGGTGTTTGCGTGTTGGTGATGGGCCGGGGGCTCCACGCTGGGGGGGAAATCATAATGCGACTGTGGGCTCTGTACGGACTTGGTGAGGACTGGTGGCGGCACATCGTAGATGCCTTCCTGTTTGTGCTTGAGTGGCTGCGGGAAGTCGTAGTTTCCCTCCTGGAGAGCAGGGTTGGTCCTACAAGGAGGCACCGAGTAGACCTGCAGGCAAAGACAATCAGTCATTAATGTAACTTCTTGAATCAAACTGCAAACACAAAGTCTCTTGTCATTATAAATACACAAAAGGTTCATTTTCTCAAACACAACTCAAGTGTCTCAAAGTAAATTATTCAGCAGAACTCATCAGAAATGAGGAACAACTTAGTAAAAAGTGTCCTTAAGTCTTTATTTAATAAGCAATAATAGACTGAATGGGCTTCAGCTTTAATCTTGTCACATAACAAACACTGTATTTCCTCTTCAGAGGCACCAGTTAATCAGCCTGATTCTACACTAAAGGCACCTAAACATGGTTATATCCTGTCAGGCTCTTCACTGTAGTTGTTTTTCATCAGTTAATACATTTTATAAGTTAGATCTGAACCAAACATCAACATGTTGTCTTTGGTTATGAACCAGGAACAAGATGTACTAAAATAACCAGGTTACTCAGATAAATCAGGTTATGCAGAAGACTGTTTACACACACTGTTGTAACCTTGTTACTGCAAATCCACACACATACATGCAGCTGGTCAGTAATCACATTTCTGCCCAGCCCCTGATCTTATTTTGGGACCCTCCTATTTTAACTGCAGGAGCCGCAGTCAGAGAGATGAAAAGCCACAGACTGAGTCGAGTATTTTTTTAAACTGCATCCAAAAAGAAAAGTTATGTAGTTTAAACAGACTATTTTAGATTTTTAGAGGCTACACGTTAGAGGTTACACTTCTAGTAAATCTGGATTGACTTGTTTTAGATGCATTTACATGTCACTTCATGAAATGAACACCAAAACTTAGAAACTTGGTAAAATGGAGAAATCTGCAGGAGGAGAATCTTATCTAATGTATAAGGGAAAATTAGGTTTCTCAAACTCTTCTCCCCTGTTGGGAAACCCAGCTTTCTAATCACATGACATTTAGGAAATCTGCTTAAAAAGTCACTGACCCTGTGAGTTTTAATGTAAATTTACAGTCTGTCAGCGTTTTTCTTTTTTTTCTTTTTTTGTTTTTTCTAACCGGATGCAGTCAGTACAGCAGCACTGCAGTTAGAGATTGAGGAAGTGAAAAGGCCTTCTGGCTTGTGCAGATACTATATTTGAAACCTCGAAGTTTCTTCCTCTAACACACTGTCAAGAGTACAACAAAACCCACCCACAAGCCTGACAGGGCAGAGAGTGTGTGAGCACAGAGCGTGATGGGAGCCCAGCGGGGTGAATAAAATAGCAGCCTGTAAGTGATTTCCATCAGCCTTAAAACGCACTCTTTACAGCTAGACAGGCCTGCCCAAACTGTAATTAGGAACGACGCAAATAACAGGTCCCGGCATATTTCAGGTTATTACAAACAAACTGATGGCGCTCTGCCTGGTCGGGTCTGGAAGTCTGGTGAAATCTTAGAGGCTCTGGGAAAGGAAAAGTTATGTCCTTGACTTTTTTTTTTCCTCTTTTTCCTTGCTGGAGAGTTCAGACACAAAGCCATACTCATGGAGTTTTGGTTTAAGTCTCCTGGCAGGCAAAGGTTTCATTTAGTTCAGCCGCAAGAGCGTCTTAAGTATGACATTTGACGTATTATTCATTTATTGCAGACAATTAAGAGAAATACTAGGAACTGTATCAATAAACATTAAATGAAATTTTTTCTGGTTACAGGAAGCCACCACTTCCTTAATTTTCTTTATTTGACTGAAATGAAGTGAGTGTCTGACTGATGTGTGCTTTCACTGCAGTGGAAGATCAACTAGTTTATGAGTTTTCTCTCTTACCCCTTGAGACGAGGGAGGTATGTCATAAACACCTTGAGACCTGGGGTCCATTTGAGACGGGGGAACATCGTACACCCCCTGGTTTCTGGACGCACTGAGCTGACCAGGGAACATCTGGCCAGGAGGAACATCATACACCTGAAACACAAAACAAAAAGACATGAAATATTAAGTTATGATCACAAAGGACTAGTTTACTTTTAAAAACTGAAACTGTAAGTCAATTAAGTTACGTTACAGCTTTTATTTTGAAGGAGCTCCACTTGTTTTGCTTTACATGCCAAAATAAATCATAAAACTCTCTTTAATTCACTGTGTTTAACCGACATTTCAACAAAACTGCAGGTTTTTTAGGCTGAAGACGAGATGACAGGACAAAACTATAAATGTCAGAGATCCTTTCCGAGAACAACGTGTCAGTGCAGAGAACAGGATATGTGGTCGATTCAAATACAGAACAAACTAAACATCAAACCAACTGCATTCACATGTGACAAATACAAAAAACCTCAAACTACATTTGTCTCCAGCTATTCTTGCTGGGTTAATAATGTTTGTGTTTGCTCTAACAATTAATCATAACAATTAATCATATTACAAAAGCTTTGACCACAGTGGGTTACAGGTGACCAAATCACAATTTGATTTTTTAAATCACGAAAACTTCGCTGATTAAATAAAAAACCAAACGCGGAAACAATTTAGGCTTTTAATTAACAAATACAGTTTGTTTAAATGTTATACAGTTGTTTTTGCCCCACTTTTTTCCCTTATTCGATTAATTTTTATGTATTTTAAGTACTGTTTTATGTTTTTATTGGTAGGAAAGTATTTGAAATTTGTAGGAAATGGGCAAATATTCAAACACTCAATCCAACAATACAAGATAATCTAATATAGCAGAAAAATGTATTAGCAGTTTCTCAGTATCATACAAATTTAAGACTCGTTCATATTAATTTTAACTTCATTTTATCATTGTATTTTTGTTTATTGTGTTCAACACAATGGCGTTCTTTATGATTTTTTACAATACAAAAGTGCATTTTTGCCAAATTCCTTTGAAATCAATCTTGTTTATTCATTTTTTTTTACTCTATAATTAGATTTTTAAGCAGGCAGACTCTGTTTACTCGTCAACTGTGCATGTTGTGGGAACATGAGACACGTACCCCCTGTGATCTGCTGGGTGGGACGTCGTAGAGGTCCTGCTGGTTGTGCTGTCCGGGGCTGTAGGTGTAAGTCTGTCCCACTCTGGTCGGGGTCACCACCTGTCCAATCACAGCAGGGGGGAGAGAGAGACAAGCAATCAGAGCTGCTGTCTAAAAACAACACCTGGGGCTCAGTGGTGCTCAAGAAAAGACAGATTACAAAGACACACACTCCTCTGGCCACCCGGCTTTAAAAGACTTCTGCACATTTGTCATTGTTCTCTATCGTTTTTTTTCCTATTTTATTCCAAGTCCTCGAGTGACCTGGAGAAAGTGGATGATTGCAGCTGAGGCAGATTTGTTCTGACAACAGAGACGGACCGACATCCTCCCTGTTTCAGGCTATTTATAAAGGACACAAGGAACCAGGAGATAAAGAGAAAGCCGGAGCTACAGAGCAGATTTTGTTGAGTCAGTTGCCTTGAAGACATCTGGTTTACGTCTGTCCTGGAAACATCTCATGTCAACTTCATACTGTGTGATATTCAGGAGAAAATACCAAGAATTAACCTTTAACAGGGCTGCAACTTACAAATACTTTCATAACTTGTTTTGTCAATAACACACCAAGAATAACAGCAGTAAAACCTCTGCATGTTAATTGATCAGTAATTCAAATTTTACTTCAGATGAAGAGCTTTCAGCCTTAAAGCTGAAATATTAACAGCAAGCGAAAACTGCAAATGAACCTGAAGCTGATGAGTTATTGCATTCCAACCTATTTCTCTACTGGAAAACAACCTTTTACAATCTTGCAGTTCGAGTAATAAAAACTAAATAAAACTAATGCAGTAAAGTTGAGCCATAAAATCAGCAAAAGTAAAACTTGTGAAAACGGTGAGGAACTTTAAATCCAGAGTTTTTAGCTCGCTAGGAAAATGTTTTATGATTAAAAGGGGAAATGAGAGCGAGTTTTTATCGCAGCATTGGCTGGATTTTGAGTTTTTAAATCCAGGAATCTCTGGTGAAGTCATCACGAGGTTATTGGTATTGATGTACAACTTTCTTATAAACTCAGACATTTCGTGCTGTAGGATTTAATGCACCTTTAAAATATTTTACACTGTGGTGCAGACAGACTATAGAATAATGGTGTGATTACTGCTCGGAGGGAGAAAAAAAACCCACAAACACACACTGCTGGTTTTTCACCTTCGCCTGTGACATTTTAGCCCCTGTTAATTTTTTATCGCATTTTTTTCCTCCACTTTTCCCGTCAGTGCTAATCATTCCCTCCACACCTCCGAATCCCAGTGTTTCCACTCCCCCTCCCCCTGCAGTCGCCCCCCCCCTTAAAAGCAGAGCTGCAGACCTCCTTGCTGCGTCAGACAGACAGAGGAATGCTGGGAATGTCCTTCCCTGAGTCCAGTAGTCTTCTTCTGCCCCCACATGCATGAGTTTCGCCACACTGGAGCGAGCAGGGTTCATTAATAGGGCTCGAAAAATAGGAACCATACGCACGACTTCCTGGCAGAGGGAGAAAGTCTCCAGGGAGGGAAGTATGAGACTTCAGTCCAAGTATTCACTCATGAGACGCTGTATAGCCGAGTTAATATCCTAATACCATCTCTCGTAGTGCGGAGACATTTATCGGAGCTTGAGCAGCAGGAGCCACAACCTCAGCCAACTCAGAATGGGATTAATGTTTCTGAGGAAGCAGCAGAGATGGAGAGGAGGAGGAGGCTGGTTTGTAAATGAGATTTATGTAAAAAAAAACACAAGGTAACGGAGGTGGAAGAGAGTACGTCTCCTAGTATGGAAAAGGAATGCCATTCATCTGAGTCGGAGTCTGACTAACAGTAGTCCATATGGTTCTCATAAGTCCAATCTGAACAAGCCCGTGGTGATTTAAGGTGTTCATTGTTGGCATTCCTGTCCCTGCATACATCATCCCTGCAGGGCCCGCGGGGTCAGAGCTGAAACACACACCACGGGCGTTAAATGCGTCAGACCGACCTCCGAAATAAACCAGCCGAGGAAAAAATAGCATAACTGCTTTTTGGGCGCCTGTCAAACACTTAAGACCATGAAAACCACAAAAAAAATGAAATACTTTCCACTTTAGATCTATTACAAATATACAGATTATTAGAGCATCAGGTTACAGCATATTATATATGGTATGGCTCATATGATCCAGATCAAGGGCTTAAAAAGACTGACATTTAAGCTTTATTTTGCAAAAAAGTTAGCAAATTATCACCAATTAAAGTTTGAAAAACTAGCTTTTATCAGTTCCTATATGCTGTTCAACCAAAGATGTACAGACAGCTGTTGACAGATTACTTTGATACTAGGGAAAACTTAAAAATGTGTTAACTTTCAGGCAAGTTCTGGAGTTGTAAGCATTTGCGAGTTACACCCTCGCAAATGTAACGCAGATAATAAAAACATGTATCTTGTCCATGAGCTAATTTGACCTAGTTAGGACTCCTGCAAGACGTGTAAATTTTGATGCAATCTGAACTGTGAATTTCTCTTTGAGATCAATAAAGGATCTATCTATCTATCTATGCAAATTTGGGCTGAATATTCCAATTGTGTCCATGTAACACAACTCCTGTGAATTTGAACTACACTTAGCTGTATTTTTTTAGGCGAGGCTTAAGAGCTACATCACTACATTTATTTTTATTGTTTGCAAAATAAAAAAGTCTTTGAATCAAAAATAGGCAGAGTATGTAACCAGACACAGCAGAAAGGGAGCTTGCACTTCACAAAGTAGCAGCGGAGAGAGATGCTCGGTTAAAGGTCATTTCAGCCCGGCTGCCGTCCCTGCGGGTCGAGCCTGTGCGCTGACGATAAGGGGACGTCTGGACTCAGCTGCCTCACGCAGATGGCAGCGAGGTGTCTGTCAAAGACCTCGGTGACCTTTTCCACAGGTACGTCGTCACCGCTTTGAGTAGCACTCGTCTAATCAGTGGCTCCACTCAGCCGCTGCCAGATGCACACTGCTCATTTATTTCCCATCTCTGCCCCTCTGTTTACCCAGCAGGCTGTTGCTCTGAGGCCCCACGGCGCTGCTATAATTGCTGGTGGGTAAATATTTACCGCGTCCAATGAGGTTGGTGCTCGCATGGCAGCCGTGGCAGCCCCCTCTTTTTTTTTTTTTTTTTTTTTTTAAAGAGAGTGATGACATCATGAAGAGCCGAGGCGACTGAGCAAACATTTGCTCCCACTCAGGTGATTCGCTCTCCGGATTCCTTCATGGACGACGCAGAGCGAACTGAGTGACTGAAGAGGGATCAGGTTTAAACTGGCGCCCTGAGGAGCCACATAGATGCTATGTTAATGCTCCTACGTGTGATGGTGAGTGACTCATGGCGCTTTCAGCAATACTGTGTTTACTTTGCATCCTAGCAGGCTCAAGTTTTGGCACGTAGGACTTTTCAGTGTTACTTCACAGCCGTTTGAAAGGTGTCGTCATTATCGTAAACAACTACCTCATCAGCTTGATATATGCTCTTTCTGATTTATGTGCTGATGAGCAGTGCATCAGGTTAAAAACATTTACTGTGGTAATAAAAATGGCGGGTTACTAGGTATTTTCAGCAGAATTATACTGTTCATAAGATATTTGCTGTGTGTAAAATTGTTGATTTTAAAATACTTTGATTAAATCTTTTTTCTTTGACTGGTTTGTTCACTATCCTTAAAGTCAAAACTACACATGAAGAAACAGCATTGAGCTTTTATGCAGCACAAATCTGCAAGAAACTTCCAGAAAACTTGAGATCTGCTCAAACTCTAGTTTAAAGTTGACCTTTAAACTCCTGTCAAATCTGTTTTATTCCATTTACGCTTTGAAGTCTTTGCTCTTTTACATCTTATTGCAGTTCCTTTATATGTCATTTGAAAAGTACTATAATATTTCTAATATTTCTGCAGTCTAAATGGGTGATTCTGTGCATCCTGTCATTAACAGGTTAAAGGTCACTACTTGCTAAGTGTTTGTTTTTGTATGAAGACTTGATCTCATGCAATGCATGGCAGTACAAAGCTTTAACATGCATCTGCCATAAAAAACCAATAAAATATAGAAAATGCTTAAATGGATTAGATAGAAGAAAAAACCCTGAGTGAATAAGCGGGGAAAAATACAGTAATAATAGCAGATACTTTCATTTAGGGCATCGGCCACAAGATCAGATGAGAATCATATGCTGTGGCATTTTCAGCAACCAGATCTCTTCCCAGTCAAACAACTCTATCATTAAAACACCAAGCAAAGGAAGAATGATGCTCATCCCTCCTGCAGAGTCCAGAGAAGGGCTGGAAATTATGGAAAAAAATCTGATTATCACATTATTTTTGATTTAATACTTCAGTGATGATATTGTGACAGTATTGTTTGGATGATAAGTGGTGCTTTCACAAAATATTAATGAAATACTGTTTTGGATAAAATGATTAAAGCAAATAGTAGAACAGCTAAAACAATCTGATAAATTAAGATAAAATACATCACCTTACTGTTATGCAGCCTTTAAAAAACAAGAAGTGAAACACTTGTCTGGTCATGATGTCCAAAATCTAGGACAATATCTAGTCTCCCATCACAATATCAATATGATATGGATTTATCGCTACCAGCTGTTTGCCTCTCCACCTCACAAAGACACTTTATGTTCCATCTTCTTTTACCCATCTGTCTTTTGAGATCTGAAATGATCCTTATTAACATCATGTTTTGCCTTTGTCGCCCAGCCCCAGCAGGGTTTACTTCTGCATCCTGTGGGTAAGCCGTGGCACATGTGTAAGATTTCACAGGAAAATCGTCATTTCACACCTTTTCATTGGTTACATACTCACACGCACAACCATTTCCTCCCCTCGCTAATGGTCTGTTGACACAAATCAACAGGCTTTTTTCATGAAGGTCGATTTATAAAAGACGGTCACAATGACTTTGCCGTCAAAAGTGGCACTGAATTGAATTTCATCCATCCATCTCTTTCTTCACACCTCATCATCTCCTTTCTTGTGCTCTTATCCTTCTATCTGGATGCTGACAGACACTCGTTCTCGCCTGGTTTTCAACCTTTTGCTCTGTCAGCACGGTGCATGTAGGTTCACCTTTAATGAGCGTGAAGGAAATTAAATCTGAACCACCAGCTGCGCCGATCTCACCACGCTAGTGCTAACTGCTCACACATATTAGGTAAGAGTGGTATTTTGTCTGTGACTGCATCTCCGTAAATGTAGGGTGTGTTTCTGCTCTGCAGTAACCTGCCCTTTTCTGCTTTGCTGATTCACAGTGCAAACGATGTCTCCGGCAGTGTTGTGGTCCATTTTCCTCGCTGCTCAGAACTGCTCGATAATGTTCCCCTCAGCCACTTGGAGCTGCACCAGCCTATTAAAGTGCCAAACTAATTAATGCAGGTAATTAACTCGTGAATCCTGTGAGGCTTTCAGCCGTCTCCATAACACGTCCAAGTGGCTAAACCCAAACAGACAGCAGACTTAATGAGGAGCATTAAAAAGAGAACACACTGATTTTAGCACTAATAAGGATCATCCTTCATCCTCTCTGATCAAAGCAGCCTCATAATCTGGCGGCATGGTTATCAGAAGAGAAGTAATGTTAAAAGATCTGTGTGACATTTTGTGTTTACATTCTTGAAAGGCAATTTCACAAGACAGTCTTCTAAGAAAGAGAGAGAATCGTGATGTGAGACAAACCTTGAATGACCTTAAGCTTAAAACTGAATAAGGGTCTACAGCCATGCTAGCTGCTCTGAGAGACTCTACTGTGGTGCTACATGCTAATGCTACATGCAAACATGCTCAAAATGCTACGCTAACATGCTGATGTTTGGTGGGTATTATTACACTATTAGCATCCTAGTTTAGCATGTTAGCATACTAACATTTGGCAATTAATGCTTGATACAAAGGACAGCCGAGGCTGATGGGAATGCCAGTTTTGCTGTTGTTTGGTAATAAACTTAAGTACTGGACCAAAAACTGACCTGATGTGGGAAAAATAAGTGGATAACAAGAGTTAATTGAAGCCATTTTGAGCTGAACATGAATGTTTCAAGTGAAGTTTTGAGGCAATCCGTCCAATTTTCAATAGTTTCACTCAAAACCATAAATGTCAACACCATGGACAAACTCCATGAAAGGTCAGAGGATTAACAAAGTCAGTATGATTTATCCTCTGGGCACCATGAATGAATGTTTGCTCAAAACTTCACGTCAGCAATCTGCCAGTTTGAGATATTTCAGTCTGGATCAAAGCGTTGGATCGATCACGCAACAGGCTCATGGTGCCGTTCATTGAGTTGCTTGTGTGGCTAAAAATCCAACAAAAATAGCTTTATGGTGAGATATTTCCTGATGCTTTCTTTTATGTGACACTGACTCTCTTTGGTTTGCGACAGCTGGTTGGATTAAAGAAAAGGCAAAATATTGATGTCAGCTTGGGTTTTTTGGCTAATGCCATCTCTGAGGTCATGCTACTAAAATGTTAAGTTTTCCGCAAAGAATTTCCTGTCTTCCCTCCTCCTACTTCTGTTCATTTATCAAACTCTTTGCTTTAAAACTTTGAAGGGGAGAAAGTCCTCTCAGTATGCTCACCGCGCAGCAGATTGCTTTCGGTGCGCCTGATTTATGACCTTGCCCCCTCGGTCAAACCTCATGGGCCCGTGATTCATCACGACTGCGACAATGGCAGGCAGACAAGTGTCTGAAGGAGCTGGCTCGCTCCAGGAAGAAATAACTCACTTATCTGCTGCTCAGATTGTCGTGCGCATGATTAGGCCGGAGAAAATATGGCCGAAGAAAACAAACAAGCCATTCATTACACACAACCTGGTTGCTTTCACAGAGGGGCGAACTCTCATGAAGGTAGATGACACACCCGTCGAAGCCCTTAAACGGTTATCAGAGCACTTCCGTCTCTTGTGTGGGTGTATATTAATCCTTTTGTTTCACCTCCACCTCTTTATGGCACCAAATGAGCAGATTAGATCTATGGGTATGACACAGCGACAGGCGGAAATGCCCATACAAGGAGCAGACCTCGTGAGTCAGGAAGTGAGGAATGAGAAGGCCGTCTGGTAGGAGTAGATAAGAAGCTTGACGGAGATCTCTGAACTCTGAACCCTACCCATCTTTGAACACGGTGACCTCAGCGCCTGAGTCAGAGGGGGAAGCACAGAGGAAAAAGGGGAACACTGGTGTATTCACACAGAAACACCTTTCATAGCTGAAGAAGCAAGAGGAAATCAAGAGGAGATGAAAAAATGGCCTTCTGGGAGCAGAATGATAAAAGGCGGCACAAAGCTTCTCCACGCCTCCATGTGAGGAGCCTCTTTGTGTGGCCGAGAGCTGCAGGCATCTGTCCTGCACCATCCCGGCTTGGAGGCCTTGAAGGAGGGTGTGTGTTTGCAAGGAGGTGGGTCTTTGTAGCTCACCCTCCAAAGAGGAAAAAAAAAAGAAAAAAAAAGAGGGGTCACCCAAGGACAAGGCCGCAGCATCAAAACCAAACAGCCAGAGAGGCAGAGTGGGCCAAACCTCAGTGTGCCTTTATACAACAGAGCCCCACACCACATGAAGAGAAAATAACCAGTCCCCAATCTGGATTTTTGCACTGCAGGGCTGGCATGCAAACCCCGAGGAAATGCTCTGGAGGACATGTGCAGATGAGAAATGACTCGACACACACACATGGAGGACATACAGGAGCCTCTCTGCGTGGGAGGCTTTAGAGTAATATGAGAGTGGATTATCAGTTGAGGAAGTCTGCATCAGACTCCATAATCATTCGAGAGGCGAGCGAGTCAGTGCTCACGTGCACGTTTACGCTTTATGACAGGAAAATAGCTGTTTTCCCTTCGGCTCCATCGGCTTGTTGCACATAACACTGCATGCAGAGTGAGTCAACGCTCGCAGCCTGTCATCAATACTGCTCCACAACGACGAGCAGTAGTAAACAAGAATGAGTGCAGTGTTTTGAAGAGCAAAGGTCAGGGTTTGACTCCCCTGTTAGCAACAATTATCTCCATAAATACTATGAGTGTGCTGTGCTTAAGGAGTTTGAATATGGAGGGAGTGGGGGAGGGACGTGCCTTGAATAATTCTAGTTTACCGTAGGTTCATAATTATGGTTTTTCTGTTTGAATTATTGAGGTTTTAAGGGAGTTCTTGTTTGTTAGTTCGATGAAATTAATAGCTACAAAAAGGTGAATCTTGGCCACTGTTGCTGTAATGAAAAAGCTTTTAGAAACGCTTTTTGGGACAAAACAACACCCATATTTGTAAAATACATTTGTTTCCTAAAAAAGCTCCGTCTAAAAATGAACTTTGGTGAAAAAAGGGACGTTTTGAGGTCAGCTTAATTCAAAAATTGGCTTTTGGCTTTACTAAAGTGCGTCTTAGTAAATCACCTTTTGTGCAAAAACTCCTGCAAATAGAGTAACAATGACTATGCAAAAAAAATAAAGGAGACTTTTCAACTATGATTGCCCAAAAATAGCTCGTTTAACTTCCACTCGATGAACCAACAAATCTTTTCCCTGAAATGGCTCTTTGGTGTTTTCACTACAGATTTTGCTGTTTGGCTTTAACGGGCCTTGACTGCGGCCACAGAGACCGACGGTGCTTCTGTCCAACAGTCAGACGTCACTGGAAAACAACAGAGCCTTGTCTGAAATACACTGACACACAGACGCGAGTATAACACACACAGTCAAAAAAGAAAAATCTTTCTATTCAACAGACAGGAACAACCGCTGAAAATTGCACCACTTTGATAATCACAAATCGGAGGGAAAGTTAAAAACGTCCAAGGCTATATTTAATCCCTCCAATAACATGATTACAGCACAAAGCACACTCTCATTTGAGGCACGTTTAATTTTCCGTGTTATCAGCAAAGCCTTTTTAATACCAGTCCTCAGTTAAGCCTCGAGGCCTGTTGGTGGTGTTGGGAGGTGTTGGTAGACATTAGACAGGGCTGCCGTGTGCGGGTTGATTGACAGGTCTTTCCTCTCGGCCCCACTGGCTCCGTTGGCTTTATCACACAGTGAATCACACAATGTCTTCTGAGCCTTCAGCCCCAGCTTCCTATTCACCCGCTAAAATGCACACCTTAGCTCATTTCAATGATGGCTAGAGCTGATTTGTAAAAAAAAAAAAAACACCCTCAGGATCTGAAAAGCTCATCCAGCATGTAATTACTATCTGTCTCCTGGAGGAATGATCTGGTCTGAGATGCTAGAACTAGTTATATGGTTGAATAAGCAGGAAAATTCTCCTTCCTGTTTTAGCGCATAGCAGCCACTGACTTATATTTTTAATGAAGGATCTCTGTGATCAGCCTTGTCTAATAGTTTAACTAAGAATGTAACTTTTTGCTAAAAAATGTCTGCTGTGACCAAAAAAGACAATTATTTTGTTTAATGGTACAGACTAGTCAAAAAATAGCCCAGCAGTCTAAAGTTATTAACCAATATAAAGCTTATTTTTGTTCACAACAGCAATGAATGACCTAATCTCTTATGGTAGCTAATGTTAGCAATAGTTAGCGCTCAATATCTCATCATTTTGGAAGCTAATGTTAACAAACACATCTACTAATATTACAAGATTTAAAAATATTTGTCATTTTACAACACAAGGTTGTGACTAAAGACAGTTGTTATCCCCTTATGCTGCTAATAAATCACAAAATTACATGTAAAAGTACTAACAACAACAAATGAAATAAGTTGCTAGTAGGCACTGCTAGCTGGAGGTTAGCTAACATTTGAGTAACATCAAGTTGCTTTTGTTAACATCAGCCAACATGTTTGTAAACACTGCCTCCCAAATACATTTAAAAATAGTTGCTAATGGTAGCTGGTGCTAGCTTAAAGTTAGCTTACATTTAGCTAACGTAGAGTCGCTTATGTTAGCCAACATAAACAAACATTACCTACTTGTGAAAAATAAAATCCTTTGCTTATGATATGCGATGTAAGCTGTACGTTAGCTAAGATTTAAGAAACTCAAGAAGAAATTCAAGTTTTTTTTCTTATTCTAATATTAAAACCTCATATTTATCTAGACAGTTCTTGTGCACATGTTTCAGAGCGACTGCAATATCCACCATATAACTGGTTAACTCTATATTCAACAACAGGTTGCATGTCCTCGGAAAATATATACCATACGGTCGATAAAACGACGAATATGGATGCTAGTATATATAGCTATACCATAAAGGACCATGCCAGTCGTGATGGGTTTGCCAGTGACTCTGTGTGTAGCATTTAAATACAGGAAAAAAAAACCTGCTCTCAGGCAGCTGAGCTCCACCAAAATCCAAAAAGCAGCTCTTTGCTGTTTTCTTTTCCACAAGTTGTTCCCATATTCACTGCCCTTCTGTGGCTTTGACTGGCTCTGCTACAAAGTGTGCCAATGGACGAGAAAAGCCAAATGGGAGCTGTGCACAAAAACACTACCCTGCTCTGTGGTGAGCGCCAGGCCCGACACACCCTGCTCAGACCCACAATCCCTCCTGTTTTCTGAGTGTGTGATCACACCGATGGGAGTCGTGGCACTCTGGCAGGATTTCAGGTCAGGGTGTAAATTTGTAAATGCCATGTCCCATCACATCTCATACCCACACCCGCCAGCGAAGGCCGCGCCCCCTCCAGAGATGATGTTATGCTTTAAATCCACTCTGATCCCAGTGAACTGTCTCCATTTTCTCTCCGTCTCTTAACCTACAATTCATCTCTTCAGTATTCATCCATTCTCTCACACACTCTCTGCCATTGTGGCTGATAATTAGATACCCATCTACCTTAGGACTAAATTTAAAAGTAAATTTCTGAAGATCTAATTCCGCATTTAATTATTTATTGATAAGTAATGCGCCTTTTAGAGCCACCAGTCCAAAGGTGTTCCTTCCAATCAATCAGCTTTGCTGGCTGTTTGAGTGAGTTCATACTCTGTACTTACAGGAAGGTTAATCAATGAAATGAGCTGGTCCTGTCTTCTTGGCTCTCCACGGTGCATTATTGGATTAAATGACTAATCACAAGACTAATTGATAGACTCACTGATAATGAAAATAGTCATTAGTTCTATCCAGCTTTAGTGAAATGTAAACTAGAGTCTCGTTTCTTTCCGTCTCACCTTGCTGGGAGTGTTTTCTGCGGCCAGAGTGCTCCTCGGTGGGACCTGGTAGACTTCCTGTGAAGGAGGAACCTGATAGATGCTCTGCTGACTCTGCTGCTGTGGACTCTGGAGGGACGGCGGCACCTGGTAGATCCCCTGAGCCGCCGAGCCAGGCTTCTGCTGATAGGGCGAGCTCTGGGGAGGGGACTGGGCGGCTCCGCTCGCAGCCGGCGACTGGGCTTCGAACATGGGTCCAATCAGCAGCTTCAGACGGTTGCCAGGGGCGATGCCTTGGCGGCCATGCAGGGAGCAGAGCCACCAGCCCTCCAGGCCTCCTGTGTTCTGCTCTATGACAGTCAGGATGTCCCCTTTACGGAAAGCCAGCTCCTCGGGGGACTCCGGCACGTTGTCATACAACGCTTTGGCCATCAGGTTCTGCAGAGAGAAAGAGCAGGAAATCTTTAGACAAAGCTCTTTGCTTCATTTTTAACAGAAAACAGAATAAAAACAGCCTTTTCCTTCTGTCGCCTACTGTCAGAGGTATTAAATGCCATTTAGTGTTAAACTAATTGTTTGAAATATTGAGAAATCAGGTCATTCACTGAGATGAAAATACTGAAAACAATCTAATTTATCTACTTTAAATGGAGCTTCATCTAACAGTAGGTTAGCTTAGCTTAGCACTAAGACCAAAAATGGGGAAACAGCTGGCTAACATCTGTCAACAATCATTAAAGCTCACTAATTAGCTCATTAAATCTTGTTTGTTTAATCCATAACAAGCAAAAAACTACAATAAAGTGTAAAAACAACAAGTTGTGGTTTTATAGGGGTTCCTGTAGTTGCACTGCAACCTCACATTGACGACAGCACTTCAGGAGGTCACCTCCACCTGGTAAGAAATGCTTAAGTTTATAGTCCACTGTGATCTACAATAATTGTTTTTTACAATTTGGTTTTAACACAAATTAAACAAGCAAGATGCAACATGTTAATCAGTGAGCTTTAAAGGTGCTGGTAGTTAGATTTTGTTGCCTTAAGATGGAGCCAGGCAAGCTGTTGACTCTGTTTCCAGTCTTTATGCTAAGCTAAGCTAATCACCTCCTGGCTGTGGTTTGGTATGTGCCCTGCAGACATGAAAGGGCTATCAACCTCTGCATCTGAATTCTTCACAATAAAGACAATAAGACTATTTCCTAAAACGTCAAACTATTCCTTTGAAACACCCGAGCTAATAGTTATTTACAAAACTTCTATCGCAGTTTTAAAGTGCTTTGATGAATGGCATGCTGGTAAAATTCTTTCTGCACCTTAAATTACCGTGCAGGATTGCATTAGGGCCCCGAGCTTCACGCCAGATGTCTTTCAAACCAATCTGAACTTGATGGGATTTTCTCAGCTTGCACCCTGCTCCGGGGCACAGTTATCTAATGGGCCAATGAGGGTTGAGGGATAATGACTCAAAACCACAGATTTTGGAGATAGGAAAAGCCCCTGAGTGTGCCACTTCTGTGTCTGAGTAAGGCATTTAAGACTAATTGCCTCAGTAAATGCATCAATCTTTTTCCTTTAGCTGTTATTCATCCAAGGAAAGGAGTTAACTGAGCATGAATACTCCTTTCATTCTCACATAATGACAAAGCTGCGCAGCACAACAACAGTCCTGTATTTTAAGCTACGTAAGCTCCATAAATACAATAAGGGATTAAGCGCCTTGCTCAAGGGCACCTTAGCTTAAGATACTGTAGGAGAGGACAGTGTCTTTCAGTTTTTCCGGTTTGTTTCATGTGAACAACTCCATTTTATTTTAACAGCATGACCCGATAAGGAGGACCTTGTTAAAACTGTAAAAAAACAAGTAGCACATTTTTTTATCACATGTTTCAGCAATAAACTGGTTAAAAAATAACCTTTTAATGAAAATGAAACTATGGTGGTAAAGCAAGATTGAGGCCACACTGTTGTTGACTTTGAGCCTTTAGAAAGTCTCATCTTGCAGAATATGGAGCTACATTACATCCATTTGTATCAGACGAAACAAGCCGAGTCCAGGATTAAACTGGATCCCTAATCGGACTAAAAGATACACGCGCATTTGGATCAAAAACAAATATTTCTACAGAGTGAGGATTATCAAAAACATGCGAAACAGAAACAGCATCTTTAACTGTTTAGACGTCTCAGTGCAACTTCTCAAAAGAAAAGAGTTTTCACTTTCTTTTTATCTTTGCAGCACCTTATTTCACTCCATCTTATTGAGGCCTCACCCTTCATTAGCTCGCTGTGGGAATCAGGAAACCCACTTTGTGGCTGCTGCTGCTGCTGGTTTGAGGCCTTCTTGAACCTTCTTTGGCCTTCCTCTTTTCCTACCGGGATCTGATTCAAGCCGTTCCCATGTGAAACTCTCCCTGCTCGTAACATCGTTATCTCTCACTGCGGGCCTGGCCTCCCTGCCTATTGTCTGAGTGCACTGTCAGGGCCATTAGCCAGCAACACCCGTCGCACAGTTACACCCACACAATCAGCCACGGCTACCAGATAACTGCAGCTACAAGGTCGATCGTGCCCTCTCGGAGGTTGCAGCTTTGCCCAATGGGGGCAGATCCTGGATGTCTGCTCAGTCCAATAATTTGATCAAGGCTGGCAGAGTCATCCATGAGGAAACAAACTGCTGATTGCTGTGATTACAACTGCAGCTCCAGTTAGACTTTATCTTATTTACTCTGAGAAATGAGGGACACATTAGAAATGGCAGAGCCATTAAAGCATATTTTTGCTCTCTCACTCTGTCATTAATCGCTCTCATCTCGGCTCTCTGAATGTTACCAGTTAGCAGTGTCAGTTGTGGAGTCAAACACAAGAAAACATGATTAGCAAAGCTGTCGCAGATGCACTAAAAAAATGTCTTTAAAAGCAAAGAGGTCCCTGACTAAAATTGGGACGCCATTATGGGAACGTGACAGTCTCAGAAAGGAGGTGAAGTTGACTTGTTGGGTGCCAAAGAGGGTGAAACTGAACAGAAATTAGTAGAAAGGCTTTAATTTGGCTGATTTTCTAACATCTACAGTACTGTAGAAGCTGCTGTGCTGAAATATGGTGATAAAATCTAACATCTGTAAAAACCTCTTGGTAAACTTGTTAGCTATGATGACATTGAGGACGACACGGTGCACAGATCATTAAGATGACAGATTACAGGTGAATTTGTGCAGAAATGCAAGAGATGGGTGAATTTTAATCCAACCAAATAGAAAATTCATGACTGCAACAAATTTTCTTAATTTACCCATATGTGTCTTTTAAGAACAAACCCGCTACAAAACCCTGTGCTGACGTGGTAAACTGCTTTGTGTTTGATTCTCAGAGCAGAAATTAAATCGCATCACAGGCACACATCATTCTGCTTCTTCGTCCCTGCTAACAGTGATCGCTGCAACCAGCTGCCAAATAAAGAACAGCAGTTTCACCCACCACATGTGCACAGTATCACAAACCAGTGTGGAGTGCACTTTAACACATATCTTTAAAAAAAAGGCAGAGAAAGCTACCTTTGCAGAGATAGAGGCTGGTGGAGGAAAACATGTGATAAAAAACTGTGACCAGGCATCCGTCCTCTAAACCACAATGAGATGTTCACATCGGCTGAGCATCTCGCAGCCCGGTGACACATTTACCCAAACACATTCGCACCTTCCTGAAGCCTCCGTGCTGATTTTCAGCTGAACGACTTGTTACAGCTCAAACAACAAACACGGCATTGTTTTATCACTCTGACATTTTCCGACCTTCAATATTTCTATAATAATTAATTATAAGGAAGTCAACACAAAGCACTTACGAAAACAATAATCACGTTTTGTAGGTCAACTGCAGAAAATGATGCATTACTTCCGTTTTGGGATTCGCTGAAAAACATGTTGACATGCAATGACTTTTCATATTTCTCTGTATCTGAGTCCCCCTGAGCCTAAACCATAATCAAATTAAGAAAATATTTCCCTAAAATTAACCACAAATGTGCAGCATTTGCAGTTTGGGGGAACTGAGGTGAGTTCAACCCTCAGGGCCGCCGCAATATTGAGTCGGCTTTAATTTCTGTTGCTGAAGTTTCTCAAAAAATTGGCTTCCATAAAAATTCTTTATGGTTGTTTATTTATTGTGTCACCTTTATCCTGCTGCATCCAAGGTGAAAGTTTTGGTTTTGAGGTAATCCCTCTCAAATATCATTATCACTTTTACGACTCAAACCATTCAGATGTAAAAGCCAAAGTCAACAAACCATAAAGGTTAATATTAGGCCCTGAATACTATAACCTTACAGTACTGATGTCAAACCTCGAAGGTCTATTAGTATCAATAACACTTGTAATCAGCACTTGAACGAACTACTCGGCATCTGGACTCTCGGAAGTCAGACATCAGTCTGAGTTTGTGGAAAAAGAAAAAATCCTTCAGCAAACACAAACACAAATGTTATCGTCTGTTGTGGCGAGTTTGGAGACACACAGATCCCAAAGGGGAACAGAGTGACACACTTTCACACACTTCAGCCTCGTTCTCACGGCAGTTTAGTTTTATGGAAGCAGGGCTTGTATGAAAGTAAACATACAGATGACATAAAAGGTTAAATCCTGATCACTTTACAGCCTCCACGGATAATAAGTGAGTCACAGATGAGTCAAGAGTTCAAATATAAAGACTGACTGACACACAAAGGGTCATGTGCTTCATCACACCTCATCATAATGAACAAACAGGTTGTTAGGCTTTAATGGCTAACAGCTACGTGCAGATCGTGCTGAGGTGATGCAGAAGGGGGAAGCTGCTGCTGCTGCTGCTGCTGCTGCTGCTGCTGCTGCCGTCGTGTTTTTGTTTGCTTCAGCCCGCTGCACCACTGTAATCGGAGCAGGTGAAACTGACTATTAAACCGGGCGTCACATCTCTGGCATAAACATCGGTTAGTCACAACACGGTGACTCCACCACTCGCCATTGATCCTCCTATAAACACATGTGTTTGCCATTTGTCAGGCAGGGAGGGCCCCTTCTGCTTCACCCACCGGTGGGTACGAGCTTCCAGGAAGTTATCTGTCATAAGTCAGCAAGGCGAGAGGCACTTGGCTGCTTCCTTATGTAAATATGAAGTGTTTCTGGTCATGACCGCTAGTCTTAAAGGGGTAGTTTGGGTTTTTTGAAGTGGGGTTGCATGAGGTATTTGTCCATAGTCACTGTTTTAACTGCACTAGATGGTTGTCAGCATGCTCCAAGTTTAGTTGCACAGCAGGAGCATCGGTGTAGGAAGGTAAGCAATGAGCTGCTGTGGATGAAGGAGGCAGCAAAAACACAATTAAGCCTCCTAAAAAAGGGTCACCTCCAAATATCAGTATCAGTTTCATTAAATGTGTAAGTGCAGAAGTACTGTTTTGTTTCGGGGTCTCCAGATATCATCGTGCCCTCTGCAACATCTGGCACCGCAGACGCTTTCACGGCCACGTATGTTTTCCTCGTTAGGAAGCGAGGAATCGTGCAAATCTGAGCTGTCCAGATTAGCACCTGGAGCATGACATACGGTCTGAAGACCCAGCTGTCTGAGCCCCTCCACCCGAGCCCCTCCACCCGAGCCCCTCCACCCTGAGCCCCTCACTGCTATGACTCACACACCTCTACATCAACAAGCCTGCTTTTTTTCTTTTTTTATCCAACAGCGTCTCGCCTGAACACAAACAATACGCTCTCATTTGAGTGGAGAGCCTGCTGAGTGACCAAGCCAAAAATAAAAACTTATGTAACTTCGCCGCCTGCTGAAAATGGACCCCACCTTTGCTTTCAGTAAGAGCTCTCTGGGTGGTTTTGGCCCTGACTCTCTGGGGTACACACCAACCTAATAATAATGAAGGTGGCTTTGGCTAAACAATCTCGCAAATGCCTAAATTCCCCTTGGTGCTGCAGCCAACAACACAACCACAAATCCACATCCCAGCAGCGAGAGGAGTTGCCCTGCACTCAAAGACACGAGGATGTTTTTGACCCAAACAAACACGACTTGTTCCCGAAGAAAAAGTGGTACGATCCGACTGTGAGAACACCATACAGTGCCTCGTCGTGTGAAAATTAGGGCCGTACCACTGTAACACGTGTCCCGGGGTGGTTTGCTGAAAAGGGGAGAACCAGCACATTCATTTGGCCTCATTTCACATGGTTAAATATAGAAAATAATTATAGTAATGACGATAATGAGGGCCTGATGACTTTTACGAGCCGTTCCTCAGAGTGCGGCCTGCTGCGGGTGAGAGCCAGTTCAAATAAATGGGCCGTGTGAAGGGGTCTGGGTAGGAAAAGGCTCATGGGAAGCGGTTCAGAGCTCAGAGTACATGGTAATTTCTTCATTTGGACAGTTTTCGGGGAGGCTGACCCTCTGATTACAGCCTCTTCATGAAGCCAGTGGCCATGTATTAACATAATTACACAGCAGGCTTGGTGAAACCTCACCTCCACTATTTCTGAAAACATCTTATGGAAAAAGGTCCATGTCACAACTTTTTTTTTTTGGCTTAAATTTTAAGCCTATAAGCACAGGGAAATGCAATCCAACACATGCACTGCAGCCAACACAATCACTTTATAATATCTTATGCAAGCAGTTGTAAGTCAATAGTTAGGACACAGTTACAGAGGCATGAATAGAGTTGTCACTACATAACGGCTAAGCCATCAATTGCCTGTTCCAGCCTTGTGGTCATCAGCCATTGACTAGTAAACATAGATCACCGCACTGGCTCGGAGCTATCTCCCTTTTCCAGGCGACTGAACAGCATCATTTTCTTTCGTGACTGATTGTTGTGTAGTTACGTCTCTCAGTGACGGCTTTTATTGGACCACAAATATCAACACACAGTACATCAAGCTCCTCCAGGCCGATATATTAAAAAAAAAAAAAAAGAGGCTCTATTCATTCTGCCTGGTGTTGCATAAAAGACTATTGTATCACCAGTGTAAATATGACACCCACCTTCCCTCTCTCTCATTTGTGATTCACGAGCTGCGAGGAAATCTCCACACCCTGACACACCTACACAGCAGCGGCAGCGGCGGTGGCGGCGACCGTCTCTTAAACAGGAAATGATGTGCCATGCTGCATCTAACCGCATACTGCAAGCTGTAACAAACCACTGGCACCACATTACGGCTCGAGGGCTGAGATATTTTTTTTTTAGTCAGTGAATAAGCATGACTTTAACTTCTTCGTATTCGAGTAGTTTCCCTGAAATCGTCATTAAAACTAACATGCAAAATTAAGCCTGAACACTTAATTAAGATAACTTTTAAAGATGCTATGATCAATATCTTCATTTTAAGGGCAAGATTATATCAGGAAACTAATGAAGGTTTTAATGAAATATGTGGCTCAAGATGCTACTTGATGTCGTAAAAAGACTAATTGTAATGCTACTGTGAAGCTACTTGCTAACAACAGAGCCATCCTATTGCTATTTAGTTAAAATAGGTTTTTAAATATATTTCTGTTATCTGTTTTTTATTCAGTACTGTGTCATTTAGTCTTCCTTGGCATAGTTTTCTCACAACTGTACAACTTAAATCCATAAAGACTCCATTTAGGATGAAAAAACAAGCTCTTTCAGAGATAGCTAGCTTGCTAACTCTCTTCTAGCTAGCTTGCTTGCTCTGTTGCTAACAGGCTGTTAAGTTTGCGCAGTTAATTCACACATTGTCTCAAAAACTGTCTGATATTATGTCTTTTCCAGTATTTGTGGTTTGGGTTCAGTTTGACAGAGGAGGGTTAACAGTCAATAATGCGCCAAAGTTAACACTATATCCTCAATTCTGGGCTTAAAATCACTGCTGTTGCTGCACAGGAGGCTGTTTTTAGCAAATTAGCTAGCATCAAACAGCAGACAGATGAAATTAGCAACTAGCAAGTGAACATAGTGGAGGATTTAGCAGCTTCAGAGACAGATTTTGTTGTTAAATACCAACACCAGGTGTAAAAGATGGATGAATATTCAACTCTTATTTATCAGGTGGCCTTAAACAAATGAATGATATCTCTTTGTGTTAGCTAAATGTGCAAATAAGCAACTGTTTGCTGACACACTCACTTATCAGCTTTAAAGGTTACAATAATATTTGGTGTGTCATTGCTATGTTTGCTTGTTTCTACGTCTCTTAGGTGACCCAGAAAAAATATTCCTGTAAGGAAAATCACTAATAACCTCTACTCCTTTACTTTCTGTGAAAACAATGGATGAATACAAAAGGCGGAGTATTTCTATAACAGCTATCAGTCAATTAACCGAGATATGAATATTTAGAAAATGAATAAAGATCTATTTTGACATCTTGTGTAACCATTTTATTATTTTCTTTTGCAAAAATGACAATTATTTGCTATTTCCATCAAAGTTTTGAGACTATGGGTCAGACAAAACAAGGCGTTTGAAAATACCTTGTTTTTTCAAGTTACGAAGGTAATCATATTAGCATATTTCCTGTGATCATACAGGCAAAAAAATGTTCTTTGTTTATCAAACTTTGACCATCAGATAAACTTAAATTGAAAATAATCAGCATCTGGATTTGTTGCCTAATTTCAACTAATTTGTTCTGATGAAATACGACATGACAAAACTGCAAAACCATTAGCCACCTACTGATTTAGTCACAGGAAGTAAATTGAGTAACTGCTAAGTTTAAATGACTGTTTTCTTCCAGCTCCTCCTCACTCTGTCCATTCATCATAGTTGTTTTAGGTTTATGTCACATAAACTACAAGGTAACCTGACATGACGCCCTCCCATGTTTCCATCCCACTCCTTAGCCTGCAGCACTTCCTGCCTCCTGCAAAACCCAAAGAGACCCAGGCTTCATCTGACCTACTCTTATCGTTTCACATCTTGGACTCCCTCGCTCGGGTCCCAAACGCCAAGTACAACCTATAATTAGAAGTGAAAGCCACACTGGAGATACTCTCTCAAAAGTGTATCAAATTCTGTGAACTGGAAGAGCTGCTGGGGAAACATATTGTGCAACGTTGCCGCTCATATTCTGCCAAGTCATTTTAGGACTGTGTGAATAACCTGAAGCAGCATGAAGAGAGACCGTCCTTTAATTTGACGTCCCATGCTGCCAGGCGTCCAATGCTGCTAAGGCATCTTGGAGCTAAACTGTGACTCTCTGCAAACTCTGGGGACTTTATTTGGTTGCCAACACTGACCTCTGACCTGAATAGACAATTTACTGCACCTCCAGGAGTCAGACAAGCACCAGCAAAACAAAAAAATGACAGTCTGGTTGGTATTCATGGGGCCCCGGCCAAGAAACGCTCAGTAGAGAGGTGGATTGTTTCCAAGCTTGGCATTGATGCCAGAGGAGGGTACATGAGTGCATCGTGGTAACCCCCGGAGACGAGAGCTAATCCCTCCGGGGAGGGGAAGAGCGGAGATGTGAAATATGTTTCATGGTATCTCTGCAGGGCCACATTGAATGGTTTTACATATAGGAATAGCCAATGAGATGGAGATTCACTCCAATGTCCTTCCGATTTCACGCCACCCAAAGATCTCACAGACACAAAAAGACAAACGATCGAGGCTGCCATCTTCACTCTCTGAAACATGAAGGGCATCTGAAATTAAAGGAGAGTCTTTTGTTTCACCCGTTTAGCACATTAGTGCTTCTGATAATATGCTCTGCTTCTGATATTTTGTGTTTTCTTTCTGTCTGTGGGTAACTGATCTAAGGTTTACCATATGATTACAACTACAAACCAGTGATTATTTTAACTATTGATTTGAGTGTTTGAGTATTTTATATGTGTATTTTTTATAAAATGCCAGAAAAAAAATTGTAAATGCCCATTACAAGCTCCTTGAACGAGACAAAGTCTTGTTTTCTCTGATAAACTAAAACTAAATCTAAAATCCCAAGATATTCAACTTACTTTGATAAAAAAGCAGTAAAAAGAACAAAACCTTGACATTAAAGGAGCCTAAACCAGAACATATTTGAAATTTTTGGTTGAAAAGAATCGCCTAATAGATTAACCCACCATCACATTAGTGGCCAGTTAACATTCAGTCAACTAAGTGTTTGTTTCAGCTCTGAATACATTGTCCTTGTGATGATCTCCTGCTGCTATAGTGAGGTTTTGATGTCTCAAGAACATCTTGTTTCTGGCCTCTTTGCATCAACTCTTAATGAGTCACACTTTCCCTGAAAAAGACCAGATTAAAATTTCTTACCAGTAAAAGCTTCAACAAACCACATGAAAGTCATCAGCCGGTGCACCTGCACAAATACAGCGGGAATGCACCGAGCTGATACCTGATCTCTTAAAGTCGCTACCAGGAGTTTAAGGAAATGTTGGAGACTACAGACTGAAGGAAAGTGGAAACACCAGGAAGTATTTTTGCTTCCTGGAGATTATAACTAACAGTTTTAAAGCTTACTCTTTACTTTTTTGTTAAAGGAACAACTTTTTTTTTACCTCATTTTGAGAGAAAAGTACTAAAAAAAAGTGTTTATTTGTTGGGTTCAATATCACCAGTAGGCAAAAATGCAAAGATATTTAGCTAAAATCAAATATGACAAAGCAGATTTTCACATTAGAAAAGCTATAAACAGAATTTTTTTTGCATTTCTGCTTGAAATTTGATGGAAACAACTGATCATATATCAAACAGCTGCAAACTATGAAACTGCTAATCTCTTCAGCTCTTCTAAGAAACACATTTACATCACACGTCCAGCTGACTAATGTCACTTAAAGCCCTCAAAACACATTTTTCTCACACAGAAACAGTAACTAAAGGTTTTAATGCAGCTTTATTAAAACTCTTCCTCCTGGTGCTTCCAGCTGTCCTGCCTCCTCTTATCTGCTACGAGGGTCGACTCTCCAAAGGGTCGCACCGAGCTGACAGAGGCCTGCTACATCTTCAGAGATGACCCTGCAAAATAGTTGGCATTCCTTGAGGGGAAGGAAGGGGGTGGCGAGAATTATTTCCGCCAAAGGTCAAACATGGAAATGATTATGTGCATTGTTGCTGATGTTGGGTAGACTCTCTCTCTTTTTTTACTCGCTTTGAGCTGCAATGAGCACACAATGTAGTCTGTCTCCCCGCTGTCCGTTTTCAAATGTTAATGGCCGGATCATGGTGCGAGGGCGCAGCAGGGGGGGTGGAGGGCGGAGGAATGGCTATTCATTCTGGTTGGAGGAGGGGGGGGGGCTCTTTACGCTCGCTGAAAATCTTGCACAGGAGCAAACTTGGGGCACAGGGGCAAGTAATTTTGCACTGAAATGTGCTGAGGAAACTCGACGTCTCAGCATGAAAATACCACGACATTTTAACAGGCAGCGGGTTGATAAATAGCCTGTGTGTTCAACTCTAAATTAAGATTTTAGAAATAGGAAAAAAGCCACATGAAAAAGCTGTTTCCCTGCTTGAATGTGTGTAAAAAAAAAAATCATACAAGTTGATCACAAACAAGCACAGAAAAGAGTGTTTTCCTCAGTCTTCTCTGAAGAAACTAGTCTTTTTTTGCTTTCAGCAGGACACAATCGTCTCTTTTCTCCACAAGCAAACATGCACATCGCACAGAGAAAGAAAAGACCTGGTATCACGGTGCGCTCCGATGCCAGACTCATTACCAATTTAAAGGGGCACCTTGAAACAATCATGTGCATCTTCCGAACAACCTTCCCACGCACATTCGCCTGAAATGCTCTCATTCTCACAGGGGCACTGCTCGACCTCCCGGCTACCATCCCCCCTGCCCCCCGCCACCACAATACATCCAACTCTGTTTGCCCTCTCGCCCCCCCCCACACAACTTCCTCTTTCTTTCATTTTCTGCAGGCCCTTTCAGCATCACAGATCCTCCTCCTCCTCCTCCCTGTCAGAACAATGTCTCCTCAGCTCTCCTCCAGCACTCTTTGCTTTTGGACCAGCGCCTGGAACCTGAACCCATAAAAAAGAAACACTGTGCAAAAAAAAAACACACACACACACACATATTGGCCGAAATATGGGTTCACCTAATCACTCCTCACTGCGGTTGTGAAGCTATTTCTGCAACAGTTGCGTCAGCTGCGCAGGAATGAGTGAAAAGGTTGTGGAAGTCTCTGGGAGAGAAAGAGGACTTTTTTCACTTATACTATCCCAGACAGTTGTGTCATAACTATTTAAAGGAAAAGTTTACTCACTTTCTGGGGAAAAAAGGAATTTGATATCACTGTTTATATCTATGTGTGATAAATATAGAGCAGGAGTCAGGAGACGGTTAGCTTAGCATAAAGAATAGAAACAGAAGGAAGAGCTAGCCTTGTTCTGTCCAAAGGTAAAACAAAAAACTGCTTACTAGCACCTTCAAAGCTCAATTATTAACATGTATTATCTCGTTTGTGTGTAAAAACCAAAGAGTAAAACCAATAAGCTGTGGTTTTACTTGGACTTAACTCTAAAATACTTCCTCATTTAATATATGCCAAACCAAGTGACCTGGCTTCCTGTAAAAAAAAGCTAGTGACTGTTTTTATATTCCTGTCTTTGTATTTGATTAATAAGATGCAGCATGTTGACTTTAGGGGTGCTGATAGGTTCATTCTGTTATATTTGGATGTAACCAGGCTGGTTGGTTTCCTCTATTGCAGTCTTTATGCTAAGCTAAGCTAACTGTCGCCCGTCGCAGAGTCTCCTAAATCATCTCTCTAACCCTCTGCCAGAAAGCAAATAAACAAACCACCCAGAATGTTCAGCTCGTCCTTTAAGCCTCCTCGTGTATCATCTCTCCCTCTCTGTCTTTGTCCGTCATGCTCGTCCTCCTCAGAAACCTCTGGGCCTCGCTCATGTAAGAGATCCGTTTGTCTGCGGACCCATCAGGGGGGATTATACGCATTGGGTGACCTATGGAAAACAAGCCTTCCCTTCACACCTGAACGCCCGCTGGAAAGAATCTCTGATGTAAAAGAGTTGCAGGGGGGTTTTGGGTGGGGGTGGGGGCAGCATCTGGTCCGGACTTCACCTCAGGACATGTGACGGGGCGTCAATCGCCAGAGCGACCTTGTTAAGCCGCCGCTGAAACATTACCACTCTGTGAGGAAAGGAGCGCTTAATATAGCTGTGAATAATTCATCGCCGCTGAGATCAAGAGCAAACGCTGCGACCTGATAGGGAAACTGTAAACTCTGACACTATTTAACAGATTTAAACGAGGATGTGTGAGAGGCTGACCGGCAGGAAACTCTACAAACACTGCAGTGACGCAGGAACGTGTCGTCCGACCCAGACGAGGCCTCTCTGTCTGCTTCGTTTCCAACTGTTCATCTCTCCCTCTCTGCCACCCTGCTTTCCTCTGCTGGCGTTGCATAATGCAGATATGTTTATCATAAGCAAAGAGCACTCTGCATGGTTTCTATGCTCCCTCTATCTTGCTTGAATGTGGTACAGGCAAACAAAGAGGTGTAGACGTAGATTAACGTCAGAGAGGTGGTGAAATGTACAGATAACAGCTTGGAAACACGAGTGTTTATCACGTTATACTAACTCACTGATCAATCCTCTAGTAAAGGACGAAAATTTTGATCAGTGGAGATCTGTTTTAAGTTGTTTCCTTCACTGAAATCCTTGCCATGCTCTCTGGCTTTGTGCCCAAATGCATCATCATTACCCTGCACTGTTTGGCTCTCTCTGCCCGGTGAACTGTGTACTTAACAGGACAATAAGTCAGCTAGGAACATGACGCAGATGCACAGTGTGGACGCCCTCCAAGCACATCCACACCCGCCCAAGGAGTAACAGCCAAACCAGTAAATGCTGAAGTAAAGAAATCAAAAACTGTGTCAAGTCAAGTTTGGGCCAAAAACTCCAGCAAACAGCAGCTTCACACCTCAGAAAACAGCTAGCGAAGAGGAGAAGTTACAACCCTCGAAATCCCTGAATCATCTTCACACTTGGCACAATTCATCATGACAGAGTGCAGATTTTTGCTTCCCTATTATGGAAAAACAGACTTCAAACTACTAAGAATATGTAGCATATGATGAATGAAAGCAGGAGATGTGTTAAAAGCTCAAAAAGCGTCCATATAGCAGGGGGGTCAACTCTCAGCAGAGGTCAATCCAAAGCTTAAAGTAGCTCAGGTGAAGCTGACTGTGAGCTGTCCATCACAAAACCTCAATGACTGACAGCGACAGACAGCAGCGGGGCCTCTGATTGGCTGTGTGCTGAAACACAACCAAGTCATCACGGGGGATTTCATGAAAACATTTTTCATTTCAAAGTGAAAGTGGCAAACGATGAAGGAGAAAACAGAACCATGAGGTTTTCATGGGAAATCATCAACAATGGGAAATTTTTCTATTCCAGGTACACAAGGGTAGTTTTCCCTGAAATGCCCCCAATTGTATTATGCTGTATTAGCAGGGTTGTTGCATCTATGTATTAATTATTTAGTTATTCAATTTAGCCCAAAAAAATGACTTTTCCTTGGGTTATTTAATTAAGTGAACCAATTTTTCATTTGAGTTTCAAGAAATGTCATTTGCAACAATTGAGCTGAAATAATAAGCCAATTTATTGGTAATTCAATTACTAGAAAGGCAGCTGTTTTGACCACTGATTCACTGTTTTTTTGTATTCAAGCGTCTTTCTTTTGATGATTTGACGGGTAAAATATATTTAAGTTTAAAGATCTTCGATGGTCAATGTTGGGGAACCTGTGATTGCAGGTTGTTGTTGCTATATGTTGATGTTTTACAGAATAAATAATAAATTTATCAGTCATACAGTATGGCATGACGTGGTAACAGATAACTAAAAAAAAGTTAACTAAAAATCCAATAACCAGTTTCCAATTTAATTTCAAGGAGGTTTATATCACAATTTAAACTGGATATTGTTCAAATAACTAGCACCTGATCTCAGCCATATCAAACAACAACCAACCAAAGTCCAGAAGCACAACCAGGGTCATTAAACAGGAAACATGTGACACTGCAAAGCAAAAATGAATGTGCCCATGTGCTTTTTACAGCCAACCTGCTGGGTGGCACCTTTGACTCTCTGCAAAAAAGTTTTTACAGTATCTAAACTGTCTTTTTTTTCAGCAGCAAGGGCACATAAATGATAACCTGAGCTCAAATTAACAAATAAAACATGAGAAGCAAAACGTTTCTAGTTCGGCTCCTATTTATAGCCCACTTTTTTTTAAAGGGGGAGGAGAGTCTGTTTACTCTATTTACGCCCCTGCGATGGCAATAAACGTAGCCTGGAGCCACAGATGATACATTAAACCAACAGTAGCCTCAAACACACATGTAAACACACATTTATATATGGCTTTAGTGATCAGAAACATCTATTAATAAGAGTGACAGCATCCCCCCACTCATCACCTCCGATGAGTACCTTATAAACCGCTTTAAATCCTGACACAAACCCGGATGCGCTCATTTATTAAAGTTATAAGTGCCGCCAACAAATGGACGTGAGGAAGTTTGATAAATCAGCATCCACGTCGACTCCTCTGACAAACACAGCTTTGTCGCTAATATATATTTTAAGAAAAGAAAAAAAAATCCAGCGTTCACTTCAGATCAGACATGAGAGACAGAAACTACCGACCCAATCTGTGCCGCCTCACTTACTTTGTATTTCATCTTGCAGCTCTTCAGTGTGAATCCAGAAGTAGTGAGAAAAAAGATAAATCCGCTTTATCGCATCAAAGAGCAAACATCTGAAGGGACTCGGGACGGGAGTGTTTTTTCCGTGCGGTTAACCGGCCATCCAGAGCTTCACAGACGGGAGAAACACGCACGTAGGAATCTCTCTGGATCCGGTCTGCTTCAATCTACTCCTCTTCACCAGATCTCTCTTCACCACACCACGGCCGAGCAGCTCATTAACATAAAACGCCACTGATTGGTTGGAGACATTCTAGTCCCGCCCCCCCTCTCTCTCCCGGCGCACTGTTGCACAGTGACGTCATTATCACCATACACCGGTGGATTAAACGTGTACCCCTCTACTGGGAATGTATTTTTTTATAAAAATTAATTTATTTTCATTCAAATTTGGTTCAGTAGAGTCAGAAACATGGATCAACAGGAAAGCAAAGTTAAAAAAAATAATATTTATGGATATAAGCAACATTTTGTCAATTTTTTCTGTTAGTTCTTCTGAGAATAATCATGCTCTAGGTTTTAAAACTAGCATATCTGCCCAATCAAACGTAGGACGAATTAGCTAATATGAGTTCCTGTTTGTGATGAACTCCTAAAAGTACAGACAGCTACCACCAGATTAGTTAAATACTAGTGAAAACTTAAAAACAAGATAATTGTCAGGCAAATTCTGGATTTACAAAATGCTATTTTTTTCTATGATTTCTTAGTGGATTAATATAGATGTTTCTGTGTGTTCAGGTGTGAATAAGTTATGGGTCTGAGAGGAAGTTCTCATTACGACTCAAACTTTTTCAATCAGGCAAAAGGATTCTTAATCAGTTTTGATCGTGTTTCCTCGGGTGTTGTTATACAAGGTATTAAACAGAAAAGTTAGGTCAAATTAGAAGCTATTGTTCGCCTGCTTAAATTCAAACATTCACTTCCTACCGAGACACTGCTTGCTAGCTAAAAGGGTCAAGTGCAGTTTTTTTATTATGTCTAAATTGCTTTTCATAAAATCACATTTGATTTGATATTTTATTTAACCACCAAGTTCAAGTTCAAAGATCTTTGCATTTTATAGGAAGAAAACAAAGAGTAATTTGGATTGAAAAATGACTCTCTTGACACACGTGTAGAGCATGTAGGCCAACAAGACATAAGCTAAACAATAAACAACAGGACTAGAAATTGGGACTTGGGAAATGTATGTAGGTTAGCATAAGTTTTACTATCTTTGCCAGACAAGATCTTTCATCTATAGCCAACTACACTGACATAAAAACTGTCAAAACATACTTTAAATATTTAAGCTTTACATTGGTTTTATCTATCCATTTATTTTTTTAATGGCTTTTATTATATATTGTATTTTATTATACTGACCCTTTTTCATATTTCTATACACAAGTTACATTGTAGTTTACTCATTGTATCGTTTTTCTTTTCTCTTACTTCACAATTTATTGAAAAAGATTATTACATTATATCAATAATGTTCAAAATTGCAAGCTTAACTTTGGCTATGGTATTTTTCAAAACATGATTTGACCTTTGCAACATATCAGGAAGTTCTTTTGGTTCTGTATAAAAATAAGTAGGTTGTTATTCTCAGAAGTAGTGAAACCGTACATGTTAAAGGAAGTGTGATTATGTAGCATTTTCTTCTGCACGGAAATATGACTGCTGGCGCGAAGACAAAATTGCAACACCCAGTAACACAACCTTTTTTACCAATTCCTCCCAACACCACCATCATCCTGCTCTTCAATGAATAAATAAATACATAAATAAATAGGTTTTTCCCTGAGCTGCAGCCCTGTCTGTCCAAAGTCATCCTGCACTGCAGGGCTCAGGTGACACAAGCATACAGCTTTAATTTACGTGTTTGAAAACAAGGGCTGAGGTGTTTGCGATGCTGACTACAAGATCAAAGAACGCAGTTATAGAAGGTTAAAGGATGTAAAAAGTATTATTGCTTCATCACAGGTTATCTCTTCAGAATCAAAAGAAGAACTACACAGGCATGTAATTTAATCATCTTGAATCCTTCTTTAAAGGTCATTCCACAAAACTACGCACCTTGTACTACATCGAGAAAGAAAAACAACTGTTTATTGAGCACGAATACAATGTAGAACGGGTAAATTAGCTTAATTTTAGGGAAAAAGAAAAGCACAAGAGTATCTTAATTTCTTTGTAAACAACAAAAATACAACTCCAAATGAATTCCAGACACTAAACCAAACCAAAATATGATTTTTAAAATCTTTTTTCAAAACAATACAGATGTTTTATAATTAATTCATGAACTATTTTACATGAATTTTCAGAAAATATTTTTAGTACTTGCCCTGACTTGTGTGAAGACGGCGCAGATGATAGCAGAAATGACACCCTCGTGCACTCCGCTCAGCATCTAATCGAGGTGACAAGATACACCCAAGCTGATCTGTGACAAGCTGACAAGCCTACAGGAAAGCTTTCACGCTAACACATCCTCAGTGCGCCGAGCTCATCTCTGCAAAATGTTTCTTTCACTCAGGGTCTGCAAGTCATCACAACAAAAACCAAAATGCATAAAAATTATTTCCATCTTTTTTGACACTTTGCACACATGGAGGCCTGGTGTGGGTCTATTTCTCTCTCTTTGTGTTGTTGTGACTCTTCTCTCTAAAAAAGAGGAGAAATCTCCTGTAATTAGCTGCCTCTCATGTGTTTCCGAATGCTCTAATTTTTGTCAGCTCATTTATTACAATCACAGGGACCCTATCGGCTCTCATTGTCCCCTGTGAACAGTCATATCCTCAGATGAATGCCTCTTGTTAGGGTACTCAAAACACTCGTGTGCGTAATGTACACCATGCCCAGCTGGAGCCCATTCTCTGGGCCACAAGTGGGTACATGGGGCTATTCTTTTCTGTGTATGGCATGTGATTATGTGCCTGCGAGCACCTGTTTCCTATGACAAACAAAACTCATTTCCCCATCTGTTTATATCAGCGCTTTGGAAGAAAACACACTGAAATAAGCCAAAAAAGGTTGTTTATCCCCTCCTCACAACATTTGGCTGGATCGAATGAGTCCATTAGTCTTCAATCTCTGGTGGCCTGTCATTTTCGGTTGGTTTCAAGTCGAGCCTGTCGCGTATTATCAGCTTGCCGCTGGTTGAAATGAGAGATTTGGAAAAATCGTGCGAGCAGGTTTGAGTTACAGCACCCCCCCCACCCAAAAAAATCCTCCTTTTGAATCTCAGCGTAGAAGTCAAACAATCACCGGCCAGGGAAAGATTTGTATTGGCATCTGGGCTCCAGGGGCTATCCCTTAGTCGTCATGACAACTGCCACCATGGATGCAGTATTTGTGGTCTCACACCTACAGTATTACATGAGCAGAAAAGGGCCCCTGGTCTGTGTGGGTACAGCGGTCTCTCAGCGTTATTATGGCACATTTCAGCACGGAAATAGCCTGTAATAGTGCGAGTGAAAAACGAGCCGCTGGGCCTTTCATCTCCGCCAGGTGTCTGTGATGTTTGGGTTACGTAAGCGCCCCTGCAGCTACGACCCCAGGTTTTACAGAGGGCAGAGCAGCCATACATCTTCAATAAGTGGAGATCACAGGGCCGTGTTGCCCCGAAGCAGGGATCCTCGTCGCTGTTTCGGTGGATGGACAGAAGCAGGAGGTGCTGTTGGCGGTGACGGCGGGGAAGCCTGACAACAGCTCCTCTGTGCAGGCCGGGCGGAGGTGGCCTCTCACTGCCGCCTGTGAATCACTGTCTCCCAAACTCTCGCAAACCAGCTCAGGCAGATTTATGGGACTCCGCCACCCTCCACCACCCTTCTTGTTGCTTTACTCCACAGCCTTTGCTCAGACAGGCAGGGCCCCCCTCTGGTCCTCAGTGTCTCCCTCTTTGTGCCCTGTGACCTTGTGCAGCCTTGTGGTCGGGCAGCAGCGGAGAGGAATGCACAAAACACACAAAACGTCAGGGGGAGAAAATTTGAGTCCGACACAAAGTCGAGATCATGATGTTTTTCTGTTATTCTTACCCAAAGCTTTGAGAAGTGATGTCTTAAGGGTTCATTTTCCTCTAATTACCAAAAAATAATTTCCTCATTTATCGCCAGTGGTTTTGAGTCATGCAGACAGTTTTGGTGGAGTTTTTTTGCAGATAAATCTACCTACCTCTACCTTAAAGCATTGAAAAATAATTCATAAATATAATATATGTTACAAATATAATATTTATCCACAGACCTCAATATGTTTTCAGTTTTCCTTAAGAAAGCTGTTGAAAGCTTGTTCTGTGGATCATTCACAGAGAAACGTTTCAACTTTGACACCAGATAAGAACACTGGTAATGGAAAATTTTCTCTTTTTTTTGCTTTGAGGAAAGCTTCTGTTATGACAAATATACTAACGACGGTGACAGTGTGGTCAAAGTCAGGCAGGACTTTTGAAACCTTTAGAAAAGATTGTGGTCATGGTTGAGAAAAAGGCAGCACATGAAAGTCAGAGGCGCTGCAAACCTGCCCACGATTCTGACCTCCACCCATTAATGTCACACCACCTCCTGCATCAGCACTAAAATGAATTGACACCAAGAAGTATCTCAATCCTGCAAACAGCACAAACTAGATCTCCTGTACCTTCATTGTATTTGGGTGGAGGCAGAAATCTCAAAAACCTGAGCACCTGTGTCTGCACGCAAAGATAAAGGTAAATGAGAAAATATTGGTTTTTCATTAATTGTGGGCGAACCAACCCTTTCTCAAACAAAAAAAAAACAGATTTCTTATCTCAGATGATGATATCTTAAGCACACAAAACCAAAACTATCTGCCTATCGAGATATCACAAGAGGAAAGCTTGAGTGAAAATACCTGAGACAGAAAGGAAAAGACAACATGTGGTTTCTTATGCAACTGGCACCAGTCTGATCCTCCCTCATACTGTTTACTTTTCCTCTTCTCATAAATTCTGAGTACTTCTGCTGCCTTCCTCTATGAAACTGCCAACTTAGCTCAGGTATTTGTTTTTCTTGCCTTATTCTTTGGAAGAGGAGGTGATCTGGAGGTGCGACCATTAAGGCATGAAAAATTATATCTCTAACACAAAATCCTCAAACTGAGCTCGGCTGAATCAGACTCGTCCAGAAAAAGATGTTTTAATGGGCATGAGTCCACTTGGTGCCTTGGAAACAGCCAGTCTGACCAAATTATAGGTATATTCAGCTGAATTGGGTCCAGAAAGACTCCCCGAGGTCTCTAATTTGTGTGTCACCGTCACCCAAGTGGATCTAAGTGGACTCGCAATCAGATGCAATCACATGGTGCGCATTATGATTGAGAAAAAAAAGGATGTTTTTTTTGGGCAAGTCATGCTCTCACATTTTTGAGATTGTGACTTGGGAATGGAAGGTGAAAAATTTCCTGTTATTTAGTGGTGCATCATGATTTACAGATGCTATTTGTGGTTCATTTGAATAGTGATGTGATTGCCTCGATAGAAGGAATAGTTTAACATTTAGAAAAATACACTAGCTGGGTTTACATGGAGCCTAATATTCCAATTAGAATCGGGTTAGAAGCCCAAACCGAATAAAAATGTTC